>JAFEMH010007971.1:0-69087 GCA_022495995.1 Adenophora triphylla var. japonica | reverse complement strand
ATTCTTGATTATCATGGTAATTGTGATTAAGTGGGCATGGATTGCCGGTGGATGTGGTAGAGATACCATCCGTAAATTATTATAATATTGACCTGAAATATTTGAGTAGTTGTTGTGGTTGGGGAGGACTGCCGCAAGAAGCGAGTCTCCTTATCTATGTTCGATTTGCCTCCGTGTTTAGTTGAGACGGATAAGTTATTTATTGATATTATGTCATATATGCGTAAATGTCAAAAGTAGGGCCTAAGGAATGTGAAGGTTATTTGGGTTATGTGTTATACTTGAGTAAAAGACACTTGAATTATCTCATGTATCGGTGGTAAATAAATTGGTGAACTCTTAGTTGAGGTTAAGTATATGGCCTAATTAAGAGCGGTTTATGGTTGTATAACTTGCGTGAGTATTTATACATTGGTGTCTCGTGGTGGAGACTAGATATATGAGACTAGTATTGAAAGTGATAGTCTAAGTGGGATTTTATGGTTTATAAGATATCGCGAGTACGAGTTCTTATAGAACTGACATATATTTGCCTTATGTGCTATAAGTATATTCTCTAATGAGAGATTGATTGTGTTCTTGCTACTAATTTGAATAGGAAATCATATATTCTTGTAGGTGATATCACCCTATAAGTTGATTAAGTGGTGTTTTCCATGTGAGTTTCAAATTGGGTTTCCATCAGGTATCATACCAGGATATTGAGGCTTTGAGTTGAGATAAGGTTATATTTTGGTATTCGGATCCCTAGATAGATGACACTAATTGGGATAATGGAATTGATGATTCAACTTGGGAAATTATTTGATAAAGAAGATAATTAGCTTAGCGAATCTCCGCAAGGATAAATTAGTACTATATTTAGAAAAGATGATACTTGGTGGTTATTTATAGATTATGGAGATCTCAAATTAGTAACCGTGAAGAATAAGTATTCATTATCACTTGTTGAGGATGTGTATGACTGATTTTAGAAACTAGTAGAATACTCAATGGTTATTAGTTGAAATTTCGGGATGTTACAATTGTAGTGAATATTTGTTGTAAGGATATACTTAAGACAACATTTGTATCTAGTATGACCGTTTTGGTTTGAGGTTGTGTATTAGTTATGGAGAGGTAAATAGGGTAAATGTGAAGAAGTATAATAGATGTAGTTATTGGTGACTTATAGGATCAACTTCAGGAATTGGTAATGTATGTATATGGTTTGTTTTGAGAAACGATTATCATTAGTTGAGAATATAGAACGAGGATAAATCTTATTGGAAGATGGGATACTTTAGGATGATTATACCCTATATGTTGACTTAGTTGTGTGACTCATATGAGAGATTGGTGTGATGCTTAGGAAGGTATTGGTGTATACGGATTTTGAGTTGTTAATGGTTATCGAGAGGTAAGTTAGTTTACACTGTTTAATCGCAATTTGGGGATGATTGACCTATGTGAGTTCCAATTATATTTTCTTATCAGGAGATCATGGAAATTGATCGGAAACTTGAAGTATGCAATACGTTGTTACTAAGTACAATACCAATATCAAAGGTAGGGAATAGATGACTCAAATTAAGTAAAAGTGTTGAATATTCAACTTGAGGAATTATTGAATTGAGAATGATTTACCAAGTTTATAATCTTAATGAATGTTTTAGAGTTATTTATCGGAGATAGTAATAGTATTGCGAGATTGTGTTTTCTTATAGAGAATTTAACTAAGTATAAATATTATGAGTTGTGGCTACACTATAAATAGAAGTTATTTATCGGAGATAGTAATAGTATTGCGAGATTGTGTTTTCTTATAGAGAATTTAACTAAGTATAAATATTATGAGTTGTGGCTACACTATAAATAGAAGTCAAACAAGAATATCATGTTAGAATTGTTTTAAATGTGCTTTAAAACTTTGGATTGTATATTGAACTTCGGTATGAGCAATTGTGCCCTTCGGTGATAGTTTATTTAATAAGGTCAGTGAACCGTTTTTGTGTACATTAAAATTTGTGAGTAATTTAATTATCTACCACTGGTATGGGACGGTTGTAGATAATTAAATCACTCGAGTTAGTTTGTTTAGCTTATAAATCTTTTGAAATTTCTTAAAATTGTGAGTGGTTTAGTTAATTAAAACTGGTATGGGACAGTTTTAAATAAATAAACCATTCGAGTCTCATTGGATCCCTTTTTATATACCCTTTGTAATTCTGAAAGATGTTGTAAATTTTAGAAAGACATGTTATTTTAAAGATATAGTTCATACAGAAGCAGGTAAAAAGGCCACCTAGTTCCCCTATAATGATTAATTGTATTAAAGTTTTGATTCGAGAAATGATTTGATATATTGTGGGGTTAGTAATGTGTCGGTCGCAGTAGACTCGATTTTTGTATTGGAGTTGGATCGGCTCCGTTGTGGGCGGCCAACCATTTGAATTGAATATTGATCTGTCGCTGGACCTGAACATAATTAGAACATTGAATTGTGGGATGTGGTTAATTAATATTCCGTTCCTGGAATCAGAATCTTATTAGCGTGTCCATATTTATTATTCCATGGCAGTTGTTTAATGTTTGTATTATGAGAATTTCGGACGAGATAATTTAAATAACTCGTTTCAAGTGAGTCAAGACATAAGGTGGTTTGGTCATAGATGTAAAAATAGAAATTTGACGTTAGAAGATTTATTAAAATATTTAGAGTTCTAGATTGAACTGAGAGTATTATCACGATGAATTTTGTGATTGGGTTATCTTGGTAGTAAAAGGGAGTATGTCGTTTTGTTTATAGGAAGTTGATAGTATTTTCTACTTATTATATATTTATATTGATGAGATTCATTGATCAAGTCCTTATATATGTTAAGAGATAGCTTGATTGTATAAATCCCATAGTATTAAATAGATGGGATAGTCATTCAATTGGGAAGATCCTTTTGGAGTGTAGGAATGCTATTGAGTTTAACTTTGTGAAAATTTGAGGAATCATTACTTATTATTGAGGATATGCTACAGGCATGTACAATGGATTTTTGTAGTCGATAGAACGTATGATTACCAGTGGTTGGGTGCGTATAATAGCAGTTATCATTCTAGCATTGAGATAAAACCGTATGAGGCGTTGTTAGGGAAGAAAATATCGATCTCTAATTTGTTGGGGTGAGGTTGGAGAAGCAAGGCCTAAGGTAAATTGGCGCCAAAATTTGTTAATCCATTTGAAGTTTTGGAAAAGGTTGGTGATTTGACTCATAGACTGGCTTGGAGCAGCTTATAGATTATTTAAAGTTTTAAATGCAATATTGTAATGTATTTGGTGACATAAGTTGTAATACTTTTATTTATTTATATAGTTATTGAGGTCGTGAAAATTCGGGTTAGTGATATTGTAAGGTATTCTTGGAAAATTAAGTTGTAATATCGTATCATTAATGGAATTAGAATCTTGGGTAAGAATCAACCTTGAAGAGACTATTTGGGAATGGAAGTCTGAGGTATACATGTAACCGAGGCGGGTTGATCAGTTAGGTAAGTGACAGTCAAATTCGGGACGAATTTTCTTTAAGGGGGAGTGAGTGTAACGACCCTAACCCTAGGCACTAATTTAACATCATATTGTGTGCTTTTAATATTATTGTTAATATTATGTGTTCATTTTTATATATCTTTGATTTCTTATATTAGGATGAGATAATTGAGAAAATTAAATAAAGTCCATGGGAAAAGTATAATAATTGACAATAAATAAAATGTGAGTAGTTAGGCTTTAGTTTGTGTAGGGGAAAGAAGTAAAAGGTTGAAAGCCTTTAATCATTGGTAGGAGGGGACCATACCTTTCTTCCCTTTTTCCCTCACTCTCCCCCTTCAAGATCCGGCCCCCGCCATACCTCCTTTACCATTCTTATACTCCATCTTCCTCCTTCTTCTCCTTCATTTTTATTTTCTTTTACAAATCTCCATGGAAGCTACATTATGAAAGCCTTACTTCCCAAGAGCCTACTAAGTTCAATTCTACTCCATTTTCAAATCCAAGGGTACTTTTGAGCTTGGAGCAACTAGGGGAATCTATCAACCTAAGAAGATCATTATTTCATCCTAAAATCCTAAAGTGTGTTATTATGACCTTTTTCCTTCATTAAATGTTCATGAACTAATGAATGTTGTTGTTATTGTTGTATTGATTTGGTTGAGGGCTTTGAAACTCTCTTGAAGTTGGGATTTGATAAATGACCTAGAATGGTACTCATTGTTCATGAAAGTTGATTTAGAGTTTAGGAATGGATGGAGTAAGTTATAGAATTAAAACTTGGAAGGGGGTAGTAAAATGGGTGAAGATTCATGTAGTAAAGGATCTAAGTTTAAATCATTTTTTAGTTACATTGTTGGTATGAAAGGAATGAGGATAGAGAGCCTTCTAAGTGCAAAATTTGTATTCTTGGGTTTAGATTGGTTCAGCAGCTGCCTGGGAAGAAAAATGCTTCGTGGGCGATCGCCCATGTGGGATGGGCGGTCGCCCATGCCCACATAAAATACCCTCCTCTTAACCTTGTTTTGGGCGGTCGCCCATACCCCTTTGGGCGGTCGCCCATGTTGACAGAATTTGGCCCAGTTTACGGTTTCGCTGAATTTTCACTAGTAACCTCCTAGCATGATCCTTAACCAATATAAAGTTTGGAACCTAACCTTTCCGGATATGAATTAATCCTTTTAACCTAAGGTTATACTTAGAACAATTGTATCACTTAATGACACCTTAATTGGGTTACTATGGAACTACGGAAGCACGTTAAGTCTGAATCAGAAATTGTTTGGCAATCTTATGTGGCTTTATCAAATGTGACCCCAACTTGATAAATTTAGCATGAATTCCTATAGAGACCTTGTAATACAGAATATTGTCCGGAAATTGGTTATTAAGCTTGATTCGTACTTCACCAATGTAGTTCGAACTTGGGAGGTAGATCATGAACTCTTATTGAGGTTATCCGAGGTTGTGTAATGACTGCGTAGGAATTGTTTATGAGATGTTGTTATATTGCTTATCCCCTTTGTGGATTATTTAGCATGTTATTATATTATCCCAAGTGTGGATTATCCGGTTGTATTGTTACCTCATTTGATTGCATATTCATTGATTATGTTATGCATAGTGTATTACTTAAATGTTGCACTATGATGTTGGTTGAGCATGAGTATATTTTACCATGTGGCTATGTTGCTTATCCCCTTTGTGGATTATATTTCAAGTAACTATTATGTGCTTGATAATGTGTTTAATCAGCTGATATTGGGGGTATAACATAATACGATCAATTATGGAAGTGTGACCTAATGTGATCGGATTATGTTATACCTGTGACCGTCCCCTCCTGTGGCCACAGGTTGGGGTATAGCATCTGTAGTGAGCCAAAAGCCTTACAGAGTTGCTACTGTCTTATTTGGTTCCCTGAAAAACGGGTCTTATAAGATGTGAGTATTGCTTAAGCAGCTCACCTAAGATTGGAGTATTATTATACCCAATGTTGTACGACTATTGTTCAGACGGGAAAAGGTAAACCAAGGTAATGTAAGGTGTTTACAGCTTTTCCAATGTGTTATATGCAACTTGTTATGTGTTGCATTTTACTTGGCATATTGTTGCATTCATAATAGCTTGCTGAGATTTATTCTCACCCCTCTCCCTTTAATGTTTTTAGATTCCGAGACAGGTGGACCGGCCAAGTAAGGGCGGTGAGGAGTTTGGAAGTGATTTTGGGAATTGTCGGGGTATGAATAGGTTGGCATAGAAAGTATAATTTGGGTATAATTCATTTATGGAGTTGTATTTATAAACCTTAATTTTATGTTATAACCGATGTCTTTTTGTAACTAAGACAGTTTCTTACTTTCAAAGTTGGTCAACTCTTTCTCCATTGTGGAAAGGTGTAGAGTTATTTTGAAATGGTTATGACAATTATGTTTATATTTGAAAGTTAAATCAAAGTTTTAAAAGTTAAGGAAATCTGGGTTAGTTTGAGGACGCTCCGGCTCGTGACACGTGTAGGTTCCGGGTCGGGGTCCTCACAGTTGGTATTAGAGCTCGGTTAGAGTTATCGGGTAGAGTCTAGCTGAGTGAGAGTGTGCGATAACTTACGTCGAGTGTTTAATGCAGGAGTTTGTTCAATGACAGAAAATGATAATGACCAACCAAAGAATCAAGGAAATGTGAGCAATATGGAGAGATAGATTCCTCCACAATCATTTGAGGTATATTACCTGTCTCCGGAGTTAGGGGTCATACTTTTCTAAATTCCCGTTCATTTCGTTCTCATGTGGCATTACATTTCACTTTTATTTGCATAAATGGCTTAAGAGTTGCCTTATGTGCCGGAGGTTCTACTCTTATGGGAGAGTACCTCGAATCATTCTTGATTATCATGGTAATTGTGATTAAGTGGGCATGGATTGCCGGTGGATGTGGTAGAGATACCCATCCGTAAATTATTATAATATTGACCTGAAATATTTGAGTAGTTGTTGTGGTTGGGGAGGACCTGCCGCAAGAAGCGAGTCTCCTTATCTATGTTCGATTTGCCTCTGTGTGTAGTTGAGGCGGATAAGTTATTTATTGATATTATGTCATATATGCGTAAATGTCAAAAGTAGGGCCTAAGGAATGTGAAGGTCAATTGGGTTATGTGTTATACTTGAGTAAAAGACACTTGAATTATCTCGTGTATCGGTGGTAAATAAATTGGTGAACTCTTAGTTGAGGTTAAGTATACGGCCTAATTAAGAGTGTTTTATGGTTGTGTAACTTGCGTGAGTATTTATACATTGGTGTCTCGTGGTGGAGACTAGATATATGAGACTAGTATTGAAAGTGATAGTCTAAGTGGGATTTTATGGTTTATAAGATATCGCGAGTACGAGTTCTTATAGAACTGACATATATTTGCCTTATGTGCTATAAGTATATTCTCTAATGAGAGATTGATTGTGTTCTTGCTACTAATTTGAATAGGAAATCATATATTCTTGTAGGTGATATCACCCTATAAGTTGATTAAGTGGTGTTTTCCATGTGAGTTTCAAATTGGGTTTCCATCAGGTATCATACCAGGATATTGAGGCTTTGAGTTGAGATAAGGTACTATTTTGGTATTCGGATCCCTAGATAGATGACACTAATTGGGATAATGGAATTGATGATTCAACTTTGAAAATTATTTGATAAAGAAGATAATTAGCTTAGCGAATCTCTGTAAGGATAAATTAGTCCTATATTTAGAAAAGATGATACTTGGTGGTTATTTATAGATTATGGAGATCTCAAATTAGTAACCGTGAAGAATAAGTATTCGTTATCACTTGTTGAGGATGTGTATGACTGATTTTAGAAACTAGTAGAATACTCAATGGTTATTAGTTGAAATTTCGGGATGTTACAATTGTAGTGAATATTTGTTGTAAGGATATACTTAAGACAACATTTGTATCTAGTATGACCGTTTTGGTTTGAGGTTGTGTATTAGTTATGGAAAGGTAAATAGGGTAAATGTGAAGAAGTATAATAGATGTAGTTATTGGTGACTTATAGGATCAACTTCAGGAATTGGTAATGTATGTATATGGTTTGTTTTGAGAAACGATTATCATTAGTTGAGAATATAGAACGAGGATAAATCTTATTGGAAGATGGGATACTTTAGGATGATTATACCCTATATGTTGACTTAGTTGTGTGACTCATATGAGAGATTGGTGTGATGCTTAGGAAGGTATTGGTGTATACGGATTTTGAGTTGTTAATGGTTATCGAGAGGTAAGTTAGTTTACGTTAATGTTTAATCGCAATTTGGGGATGATTGACCTATGTGAGTTCCAATTATATTTTCTTATTAGGAGATCATGGAAATTGATCGGAAACTTGAAGTATGCAATACGTTGTTACTAAGTACAATACCAATATCAAAGGTAGGGAATAGATGACTCAAATTAAGTAAAAGTGTTGAATATTCAACTTGAGGAATTATTGAATTGAGAATGATTTACCAAGTTTATAATCTTAATGAATGTTTTAGAGTTATTTATCGGAGATAGTAATAGTATTGCGAGATTGTGTTTTCTTATAGAGAATTTAACTAAGTATAAATATTATGAGTTGTGGCTACACTATAAATAGAAGTCAAACAAGAATATCATGTTAGAATTGTTTTAAATGTGCTTTAAAACTTTGGATTGTATATTGAACTTCGGTATGAGCAATTGTGCCCTTCGGTGATAGTTTATTTAATAAGGTCAGTGAACCGTTTTTGTGTACATTAAAATTTGTGAGTAATTTAATTATCTACCACTGGTATGGGACGGTTGTAGATAATTAAATCACTCGAGTTAGTTTGTTTAGCTTATAAATCTTTTGAAATTTCTTAAAATTGTGAGTGGTTTAGTTAATTAAAACTGGTATGGGACAGTTTTAAATAAATAAACCATTCGAGTCTCATTGGATCCCTTTTTATATACCCTTTGTAATTCTGAAAGATGTTGTAAATTTTAGAAAGACATGTTATTTTAAAGATATAGTTCATACAGAAGCAGGTAAAAAGGCCACCTAGTTCCCCTATAATGATTAATTGTATTAAAGTTTTGATTCGAGAAATGATTTGATATATTGTGGGGTTAGTAATGTGTCGGTCGCAGTAGACTCGATTTTTGTATTGGAGTTGGATCGGCTCCGTTGTGGGCGGCCAACCATTTGAATTGAATATTGATACGTCATGGACTGAACATAATTAGAACATTGAATTGTGGGATGTGGTTAATTAATATTCCGTTCCTGGAATCAGAATCTTATTAGCGTGTCCATATTTATTATTCCATGGCAGTTGTTTAATGTTTGTATTATGAGAATTTCGGACGAGATAATTTAAATAACTCGTTTCAAGTGAGTCAAGACATAAGGTGGTTTGGTCATAGATGTAAAAATAGAAATTTGACGTTAGAAGATTTATTAAAATATTTAGAGTTCTAGATTGAACTGAGAGTATTATCACGATGAATTTTGTGATTGGGTTATCTTGGTAGTAAAAGGGAGTATGTCGTTTTGTTTATAGGAAGTTGATAGTATTTTCTACTTATTATATATTTATATTGATGAGATTCATTGATCAAGTCCTTATATATGTTAAGAGATAGCTTGATTGTATAAATCCCATAGTATTAAATAGATGGGATTGTCATTCTTTGGGAAGATCCTTTTGGAGTGTAGGAATGCTATTGAGTTTAACTTTGTGAAAATTTGAGGAATCATTACTTATTATTGAGGATATGCTACAGGCATGTACAATGGATTTTTGTAGTCGATAGAACGTATGATTACCGGTGGTTGGGTGCGTATAATAGCGGCTTATCATTCTAGCATTGAGATAAAACCGTATGAGGCGTTGTTAGGGAAGAAAATATCGATCTCTAATTTGTTGGGGTGAGGTTGGAGAAGCAAGGCCTAAGGTAAATTGGCGCCAAAATTTGTTAATCCATTTGAAGTTTTGGAAAAGGTTGGTGATTTGACTCATAGACTGACTTGGAGCAAACTTATAGATTATTTAAAGTTTTAAATGCAATATTGTAATGTATTTGGTGACATAAGTTGTAATACTTTTATTTATTTATATAGTTATTGAGGTCGTGAAAATTCGGGTTAGTGATATTGTAAGGTATTCTTGGAAAATTAAGTTGTAATATCGTATCATTAATGGAATTAGAATCTTGGGTAAGAATCAACCTTGAAGAGACTATTTGGGAATGGAAGTCTGAGGTATACATGTAACCGAGGCGGGTTGATCGCTTAGGTAAGTGACGTCAAATTCGGGACGAATTTTCTTTAAGGGGAGTGAGTGTAACGACCCTAACCCTAGGCACTAATTTAACATCATATTGTGTGCTTTTAATATTATTGTTAATATTATGTGTTCATTTTTATATATCTTTGATTTCTTATATTAGGATGAGATAATTGAGAAAATTAAATAAAGTCCATGGGAAAAGTATAATAATTGACAATAAATAAAATGTGAGTAGTTAGGCTTTAGTTTGTGTAGGGGAAAGAAGTAAAAGGTTGAAAGCCTTTAATCATTGGTAGGAGGGGACCATACCTTTCTTCCCTTTTTCCCTCACTCTCCCCCTTCAAGATCCGGCCCCCCCATACCTCCTTTACCATTCTTATACTCCATCTTCCTCCTTCTTCTCCTTCATTTTTATTTTCTTTTACAAATCTCCATGGAAGCTACATTATGAAAGCCTTACTTCCCAAGAGACTACTAAGTTCAATTCTACTCCATTTTCAAATCCAAGGGTACTTTTGAGCTTGGAGCAACTAGGGGAATCTATCAGCCTAAGAAGATCATTATTTCATCCTAAAATCCTAAAGTGAGTTATTATGACCTTTTTCCTTCATTAAATGTTCATGAACTAATGAATGTTGTTGTTATTGTTGTATTGATTTGGTTGAGGGCTTTGAAACTCTCTTGAAGTTGGGATTTGATAAATGACCTAGAATGGTACTCATTGTTCATGAAAGTTGATTTAGAGTGTAGGAATGGATGGAGTGAGTTATAGAATTAAAACTTGGAAGGGGGTAGTAAAATGGGTGAAGATTCATGTAGTTAAGGATCTAAGTTTAAATCATTTTTTAGTTATATTGTTGGTATGAAAGGAATGAGGATAGAGAGCCTTCTACGTGCAAAATTTGTATTCTTGGGTTTAGATTGGTTCGGCGGTACTGGGAAGAAAAACGCTTCGTGGGCGGTCGCCCATGTGGGATGGGCGGTCGCCCATGTCCACAGAAAATACCCTCCTCTTAACCTTGTTTTGGGCGGTCGCCCATACCCCTTTGGGCGGTCGCCCATGTGATGTAATTTGGCCCGCCATCAAGTTCGCTGAATTTTCACTAGTAACCTCCTAGCATGATCCTTAACCAATATAAAGTTTGGAACCTAACCTTTCCGAATATGAATTAATCCTTTTAACCTAAGGTTATACTTAGAACAATTGTATCACTTAATGACACCTTAATTGGGTTACTATGGAACTACGGAAGCACGTTAAGTCTGAATCAGAAATTGTTTGGCAATCTTATGTGGCTTTATCAAATGTGACCCCAACTTGATAAATTTAGTATGAATTCCTATCGAGACCTTTGTAATACAGAATATTGTCCGGAAATTGGTTATTAAGCTTGATTCGTACTTCACCAATGTAGTTCGAACTTGGGAGGTAGATCATGAACTCTTATTGAGGTTATCCGAGGTTGTGTAATGACTGTGTAGGAATTGTTTATGAGATGTTGTTATATTGCTTATCCCCTTTGTGGATTATTTAGCATGTTATTATATTATCCCAAGTGTGGATTATCCGGTTGTATTGTTACCTCATTGGATTGCATATTCATTGATTATGTTATGCATAGTGTATTACTTAAATGTTGCACTATGATGTTGGTTGAGCATGAGTATATTTTACCATGTGGCTATGTTGCTTATTCCCTTTGTGGATTATATTTCAAGTAACTATTATGTGCTTGATAATGTGTTTAATCAGCTGATATTGGGGGTATAACATAATACGATCAATTATGGAAGTGTGACCTAATGTGATCGGATTATGTTATACCTGTGACCGTCCCCTCCTGTGGCCACAGGTTGGGGTATAGCATCTGTAGTGAGCCAAAAGCCTTACAGAGTTGCTACTATCTTATTTGGTTCCCTGAAAAACGGGTCTTATAAGATGTGAGTATTGCTTAAGCAGCTCACCTAAGATTGGAGTATTATTATACCCAATGTTGTACGACTATTGTTCAGACGGGAAAAGGTAAACCAAGGTAATGTAAGGTGTTTACAGCTTTTCCAATGTGTTATATGCAACTTGTTATGTGTTGCATTTTACTTGGCATATTGTTGCATTCATAATAGCTTGCTGAGATTTATTCTCACCCCTCTCCCTTTAATGTTTTTAGATTCCGAGACAGGTGGACCGGCCAAGTAAGGGCGGTGAGGAGTTTGGAAGTGATTTTGGGAATTGTCGGGGTATGAATAGGTTGGCATAGAAAGTATAATTTGGGTATAATTCATTTATGGAGTTGTATTTATAAACCTTAATTTTATGTTATAACCGATGTCTTTTTGTAACTAAGACAGTTTCTTACTTTCAAAGTTGGTCAACTCTTTCTCCATTGTGGAAAGGTGTAGAGTTATTTTGAAATGGTTATGACAATTATGTTTATATTTGAAAGTTAAATCAAAGTTTTAAAAGTTAAGGAAATCTGGGTTAGTTTGAGGACGCTCCGGCTCGTGACACGTGTAGGTTCCGGGTCGGGGTCCTCACAGTTGGTATTAGAGCTCGGTTAGAGTTATCGGGTAGAGTCTAGCTGAGTGAGAGTGTGCGATAACTTACGTCGAGTGTTTAATGCAGGAGTTTGTTCAATGACAGAAAATGATAATGACCAACCAAAGAATCAAGGAAATGTGAGCAATATGGAGAGATAGATTCCTCCACAATCATTTGAGGTATATTACCTGTCTCCGGAGTTAGGGGTCATACTTTTCTAAATTCCCGTTCATTTCGTTCTCATGTGGCATTACATTTCACTTTTATTTGCATAAATGGCTTAAGAGTTGCCTTATGTGCCGGAGGTTCTACTCTTATGGGAGAGTACCTCGAATCATTCTTGATTATCATGGTAATTGTGATTAAGTGGGCATGGATTGCCGGTGGATGTGGTAGAGATACCCATCCGTAAATTATTATAATATTGACCTGAAATATTTGAGTAGTTGTTGTGGTTGGGGAGGACTGTCGCAAGAAGCGAGTCTCCTTATCTATGTTCGATTTGCCTCCGTGTGTAGTTGAGGCGGATAAGTTATTTATTGATATTATGTCATATATGCGTAAATGTCAAAAGTAGGGCCTAAGGAATGTGAAGGTCAATTGGGTTATGTGTTATACTTGAGTAAAAGACACTTGAATTATCTCGTGTACCGGTGGTAAATAAATTGGTGAACTCTTAGTTGAGGTTAAGTATACGGCCTAATTAAGAGTGTTTTATGGTTGTGTAACTTGCGTGAGTATTTATACATTGGTGTCTCGTGGTGGAGACTAGATATATGAGACTAGTATTGAAAGTGATAGTCTAAGTGGGATTTTATGGTTTATAAGATATCGCGAGTACGAGTTCTTATAGAACTGACATATATTTGCCTTATGTGCTATAAGTATATTCTCTAATGAGAGATTGATTGTATTCTTGCTACTAATTTGAATAGGAAATCAGATATTCTTGTAGGTGATATCACCCTATAAGTTGATTAAGTGGTGTTTTCCATGTGAGTTTCAAATTGGGTTTCCATCAGGTATCATACCAGGATATTGAGGCTTTGAGTTGAGATAAGGTAATATTTTGGTATTCGGATCCCTAGATAGATGACACTAATTGGGATAATGGAATTGATGATTCAACTTGGGAAATTATTTGATAAAGAAGATAATTAGCTTAGCGAATCTCCGCAAGGATAAATTAGTACTATATTTAGAAAAGATGATACTTGGTGGTTATTTATAGATTATGGAGATCTCAAATTAGTAACCGTGAAGAATAAGTATTCGTTATCACTTGTTGAGGATGTGTATGACTGATTTTAGAAACTAGTAGAATACTCAATGGTTATTAGTTGAAATTTCGGGATGTTACAATTGTAGTGAATATTTGTTGTAAGGATATACTTAAGACAACATTTGTATCTAGTATGACCGTTTTGGTTTGAGGTTGTGTATTAGTTATGGAGAGGTAAATAGGGTAAATGTGAAGAAGTATAATAGATGTAGTTATTGGTGACTTATAGGATCAACTTCAGGAATTGGTAATGTATGTATATGGTTTGTTTTGAGAAACGATTATCATTAGTTGAGAATATAGAACGAGGATAAATCTTATTGGAAGATGGGATACTTTAGGATGATTATACCCTATATGTTGACTTAGTTGTGTGACTCATATGAGAGATTGGTGTGATGCTTAGGAAGGTATTGGTGTATACGGATTTTGAGTTGTTAATGGTTATCGAGAGGTAAGTTAGTTTACACTGTTTAATCGCAATTTGGGGATGATTGACCTATGTGAGTTCCAATTATATTTTCTTATTAGGAGATCATGGAAATTGATCGGAAACTTGAAGTATGCAATACGTTGTTACTAAGTACAATACCAATATCAAAGGTAGGGAATAGATGACTCAAATTAAGTAAAAGTGTTGAATATTCAACTTGAGGAATTATTGAATTGAGAATGATTTACCAAGTTTATAATCTTAATGAATGTTTTAGAGTTATTTATCGGAGATAGTAATAGTATTGCGAGATTGTGTTTTCTTATAGAGAATTTAACTAAGTATAAATATTATGAGTTGTGGCTACACTATAAATAGAAGTCAAACAAGAATATCATGTTAGAATTGTTTTAAATGTGCTTTAAAACTTTGGATTGTATATTGAACTTCGGTATGAGCAATTGTGCCCTTCGGTGATAGTTTATTTAATAAGGTCAGTGAACCATTTTTGTGTACATTAAAATTTGTGAGTAATTTAATTATCTACCACTGGTATGGGACGGTTGTAGATAATTAAATCACTCGAGTTAGTTTGTTTAGCTTATAAATCTTTTGAAATTTCTTAAAATTGTGAGTGGTTTAGTTAATTAAAACTGGTATGGGATGCTTTAAATAAATAAACCATTCGAGTCTCATTGGATCCCTTTTTATATACCCTTTGTAATTACTGAAAGATGTTGTAAATTTTAGAAAGACATGTTATTTTAAAGATATAGTTCATACGAAGGTGTAAAAAGGCCACCTAGTTCCCCTATAATGATTAATTGTATTAAAGTTTTGATCCGAGAAATGATTTGATATATTGTGGGGTTAGTAATGTGTCGGTCGCAGTAGACTCGATTTTTGTATTGGAGTTGGATCGGCTCCGTTGTGGGCGGCCAACCATTTGAATTGAATATTGATACTGTCATTGGACCTGAACATAATTGGAACATTGAATTGTGGGATGTGGTTAATTAATATTCTGTTCCTGGAATCAGAATCTTATTAGCGTGTCCATATTTATTATTCCATGGCAGTTGTTTAATGTTTGTATTATGAGAATTTCGGACGAGATAATTTAAATAACTCGTTTCAAGTGAGTCAAGACATAAGGTGGTTTGGTCATAGATGTAAAAATAGAAATTTGACGTTAGAAGATTTATTAAAATATTTAGAGTTCTAGATTGAACTGAGAGTATTATCACG
This sequence comes from Adenophora triphylla var. japonica, assembly GCA_022495995.1. Classification (NCBI taxonomy): domain Eukaryota; kingdom Viridiplantae; phylum Streptophyta; class Magnoliopsida; order Asterales; family Campanulaceae; genus Adenophora; species Adenophora triphylla. The sequence continues at coordinate 53,770 of JAFEMH010007971.1, read as the reverse complement.
ATGAATTTTGTGATTGGGTTATCTTGGTAGTAAAAGGGAGTATGTCGTTTTGTTTATAGGAAGTTGATAGTATTTTCTACTTATTATATATTTATATTAATGAGATTCATTGATCAAGTCCTTATATATGTTAAGAGATAGCTTGATTGTATAAATCCCATAGTATTAAATAGATGGGATAGTCATTCAGTTGGGAAGATCCTTTTGGAGTGTAGGAATGCTATTGAGTTTAACTTTGTGAAAATTTGAGGAATCATTACTTATTATTGAGGATATGCTACAGGCATGTACAATGGATTTTTGTAGTCGATAGAACGTATGATTACCAGTGGTTGGGTGCGTATAATAGCAGTTATCATTCTAGCATTGAGATAAAACCGTATGAGGCGTTGTTAGGGAAGAAAATATCGATCTCTAATTTGTTGGGGTGAGGTTGGAGAAGCAAGGCCTAAGGTAAATTGGCGCCAAAATTTGTTAATCCATTTGAAGTTTTGGAAAAGGTTGGTGATTTGACTCATAGACTGGCTTGGAGCAGCTTATAGATTATTTAAAGTTTTAAATGCAATATTGTAATGTATTTGGTGACATAAGTTGTAATACTTTTATTTATTTATATAGTTATTGAGGTCGTGAAAATTCGGGTTAGTGATATTGTAAGGTATTCTTGGAAAATTAAGTTGTAATATCGTATCATTAATGGAATTAGAATCTTGGGTAAGAATCAACCTTGAAGAGACTATTTGGGAATGGAAGTCTGAGGTATACATGTAACCGAGGCGGGTTGATCAGTTAGGTAAGTGACAGTCAAATTCGGGACGAATTTTCTTTAAGGGGGAGTGAGTGTAACGACCCTAACCCTAGGCACTAATTTAACATCATATTGTGTGCTTTTAATATTATTGTTAATATTATGTGTTCATTTTTATATATCTTTGATTTCTTATATTAGGATGAGATAATTGAGAAAATTAAATAAAGTCCATGGGAAAAGTATAATAATTGACAATAAATAAAATGTGAGTAGTTAGGCTTTAGTTTGTGTAGGGGAAAGAAGTAAAAGGTTGAAAGCCTTTAATCATTGGTAGGAGGGGACCATACCTTTCTTCCCTTTTTCCCTCACTCTCCCCCTTCAAGATCCGGCCCCCCCCCCATACCTCCTTTACCATTCTTATACTCCATCTTCCTCCTTCTTCTCCTTCATTTTTATTTTCTTTTACAAATCTCCATGGAAGCTACATTATGAAAGCCTTACTTCCCAAGAGCCTACTAAGTTCAATTCTACTCCATTTTCAAATCCAAGGGTACTTTTGAGCTTGGAGCAACTAGGGGAATCTATCAACCTAAGAAGATCATTATTTCATCCTAAAATCCTAAAGTGTGTTATTATGACCTTTTTCCTTCATTAAATGTTCATGAACTAATGAATGTTGTTGTTATTGTTGTATTGATTTGGTTGAGGGCTTTGAAACTCTCTTGAAGTTGGGATTTGATAAATGACCTAGAATGGTACTCATTGTTCATGAAAGTTGATTTAGAGTTTAGGAATGGATGGAGTAAGTTATAGAATTAAAACTTGGAAGGGGGTAGTAAAATGGGTGAAGATTCATGTAGTAAAGGATCTAAGTTTAAATCATTTTTTAGTTACATTGTTGGTATGAAAGGAATGAGGATAGAGAGCCTTCTAAGTGCAAAATTTGTATTCTTGGGTTTAGATTGGTTCAGCAGCTGCCTGGGAAGAAAAACGCTTCGTGGGCGGTCGCCCATGTGGGATGGGCGGTCGCCCATGTCCACAGAAAATACCCTCCTCTTAACCTTGTTTTGGGCGGTCGCCCATACCCCTTTGGGCGGTCGCCCATGTTGACAGAATTTGGCCCAGTTTACTGTTTCGCTGAATTTTCACTAGTAACCTCCTAGCATGATCCTTAACCAATATAAAGTTTGGAACCTAACCTTTCCGGATATGAATTAATCCTTTTAACCTAAGGTTATACTTAGAACAATTGTATCACTTAATGACACCTTAATTGGGTTACTATGGAACTACGGAAGCACGTTAAGTCTGAATCAGAAATTGTTTGGCAATCTTATGTGGCTTTATCAAATGTGACCCCAACTTGATAAATTTAGCATGAATTCCTATAGAGACCTTGTAATACAGAATATTGTCCGGAAATTGGTTATTAAGCTTGATTCGTACTTCACCAATGTAGTTCGAACTTGGGAGGTAGATCATGAACTCTTATTGAGGTTATCCGAGGTTGTGTAATGACTGTGTAGGAATTGTTTATGAGATGTTGTTATATTGCTTATCCCCTTTGTGGATTATTTAGCATGTTATTATATTATCCCAAGTGTGGATTATCCGGTTGTATTGTTACCTCATTTGATTGCATATTGATTGATTATGTTATGCATAGTGTATTACTTAAATGTTGCACTATGATGTTGGTTGAGCATGAGTATATTTTACCATGTGGCTATGTTGCTTATCCCCTTTGTGGATTATATTTCAAGTAACTATTATGTGCTTGATAATGTGTTTAATCAGCTGATATTGGGGGTATAACATAATACGATCAATTATGGAAGTGTGACCTAATGTGATCGGATTATGTTATACCTGTGACCGTCCCCTCCTGTGGCCACAGGTTGGGGTATAGCATCTCTAGTGAGCCAAAAGCCTTACAGAGTTGCTACTATCTTATTTGGTTCCCTAAAAAACGGGTCTTATAAGATGTGAGTATTGCTTAACGGCTCACCTAAGATTGGAGTATTATTATACCCAATGTTGTACGACTATTGTTCAGACGGGAAAAGGTAAACCAAGGTAATGTAAGGTGTTTACATCTTTTCCAATGTGTTATATGCAACTTGTTATGTGTTGCATTTTACTTGGCATATTGTTGCATTCATAATAGCTTGCTGAGATTTATTCTCACCCCTCTCCCTTTAATGTTTTTAGATTCCGAGACAGGCGGACCGGCCAAGTAAGGGCGGTGAGGAGTTTGGAAGTGATTTTGGGAATTGTCGGGGTATGAATAGGTTGGCATAGAAAGTATAATTTGGGTATAATTCATTTATGGAGTTGTATTTATAAACCTTAATTTTATGTTATAACCGATGTCTTTTTGTAACTAAGACAGTTTCTTACTTTCAAAGTTGGTCAACTCTTTCTCCATTGTGGAAAGGTGTAGAGTTATTTTGAAATGGTTATGACAATTATGTTTATATTTGAAAGTTAAATCAAAGTTTTAAAAGTTAAGGAAATCTGGGTTAGCAAATGAAATGCATGCAAAGTCCTAATGTACCCCCGGGATAGCTTGATTAAGTGGATTCATCACTAATGACCACTAATCAAAGTCTAGAGAAAGAGAGGACAAGCATGGATGCCAAAAATCCAAACATCCCTTTATTTTCTGTTTTTTCCAGTTACAGTTTCCAGTTAAGTCCTGTAAATCTAGTTAAATTTCTAGAAATTACAGTGACTGATTAAGAAACTGTAAAATATTGAGACTGCAGTCCTATCCGCGAGGATGAACTTGCACTACAAAGTCATCCACGCAGATGACATTGTCATCTGCAAACAGTTTTCAGTTTCTGTTATTTTCCAGTTTAGTCACTGTTTTTTAAACTGTTTTCAAGTCCAATCCCTTAGACTTCTTTTATTTCCAGAAAACCCTTATAATTCAAAATCTTTTCTCAAAATACACACACACACAAAAAGTTTCGAGTATGGAAGACTCGGCATACGAGGCATTCCGGGTGAACGCCAAACGTTCTTCCCGGAATGTGACGTGACATCCGGACTCATTTCTCTAATTTTGGGCATTTTTCAAAGTTTTGACCCTTAAACTAAAATGGCGTGACGACTCCGTTAATTTTTTCAAAGTCTGATAAAGATTATTCCCATTCAAAGAAAAAAATCTTTTTTCACTAAACCTTTCCCAAAAGGTTTTGTCGGGTGCCAAAAGAAAAATCGGGTACATCACAACAAGGTGAAATTTCACCTACAAAATGTTAACCGATGGTTTTGCTTATAAAGATCTCCTTATGCAATTTTTTATGTCAATTGGCTATAATGAACCTCTACTTGCTTATCAATGGAATGCATGCACTAATTTATGTGAATTGTTAAAGATTTTCTATACCGCTACTTTGGCTTTTTCGGGAGTTTATTATCCAACTTATGTTTGGTGCTTGAGCATTGTGTTGCAATTGTTACTAGTTTTGACAATTTAAGACAATGCCCTGTTTCAAAAGATTGCATTGTTTCCATGAGAGAAAAGTGGTTTAAATATTTTGACACTATTCCGTCTCTCTTTTTGGTTGCAAAGTTATTAGATTTTCGAGTTAAATTGGATGATTTAGAGTGCATTGTAGCTTATTATTATTTGAAGTTATATCCCGATGGTGATGGTGATAATGAACTTCCTTCAATTATTGTTCAAAATACAAAAAATGATTTGGTGAACCTTTTTAATGAGTATAATATGGAAACACTTCTCAAAATCAACAACATGAATATCCTTCCTCTATTTCTCAACGAAGTTCTTCTAGTGGGGATCCATATAGTTTTTTTTGCATATTTGTATAGTAAAAAAATGTGGTCCTTCTCGAGGTTCATCTTCATCATCATCATCATCATCAAACATTTCCGTGGAGTTAGAAACATATTTCACTATCAACTTTGAATTAAATCAAGACCCAAATTCAAATGAATTTGATGTTTTACAATGGTGGTCAAGAAGGAAAGAAATTTATCCTATACTTTCAATAGTTGCAAAAGAAGTCTTAGCATCTCCCGCTTCAACGGTGGCAGTTGAATCGACATTTAGTGTTGGAGGAAATATTTTGGATGAAAGACGTTCCCAACTAACTAGTGAAAACTTGGAACATCAACTCTTACTTGGCGATTGGGTTAGAGCGGAAAAAAGACAACAAGACTTGACTTATGAAGAGGATCGTTAATTATCGAATCCAAAATATCAATACGATGTCGAGGACTACACGAAAAGTAGTGATGATTGATGAATGAATGATGTTTTCGATTAATTTTTATTTTAATTAGATTTTTAGACTTTAGATTAGGTTTATTTTTATTTAATTGTAATAGTTAGGTTGAGGTAAATGCTCCTAAATGTCCCCCCTTATTTATAAAAGGGTAAGGTTGGTTATCCTCCTCTTTGTAATTTTATTTTAATTAATAAAATGTAAGGGTACCGTCCCTTTTTTCTTTTATATACTTTCGTTTCTTTTAAAAAAAAGTTAAGTTTTATTTCTTCTAAAATTCATAAATTTTTTTATATAACTTTTTGTAAAAAATTTCAGGACTAACCAACATCTAAAATAGTCTTCTTTATCCAAAAAAATATTGAAAAAAAATTTTAATATACAGTATAGAACTTAACAGAAACTGTTAAAAAGTTAACTATTTTTTTCAAAAAACTGTTAAAAAGTTAAATTTTTTATTAAAAAACTGTTAGAAAATTAAATTTTTTGTAACTGTTTTTAATTATGTTAAAATTTTCTTTTATAAACCTAATTTGAAAAAAAAAAGTTAAGTTTTATTTCTTTCAGAATTCAAAACTTTTTGCAAAAAAATTCAGGACTAACCAACATCTAAAATAGTCTTCTTTATAAAAAAAAACAATTGAAAAAAAAAAGTTAATATATAATATAGAACTTAACAGAAACTGTTAAAAAGTTAAATGTTTTTTTCAAAAAACTGTTAAAAAGTTAACTGTTTTTTTCAAAAAAAAACTGTTAAAAAGTTAACTTTTTTGTTCAAAAACTGTTAGAGAATTAACTTTTTCGTAACTGTTTTTAATTATGTTAAAATTTTCTTTTAAAAACCTAATTTGAAAAAAAAAATTAAAAAAAAAAGGGTTAACCGGATAAATCGGAAAATCGGTCTAACCGGAAAACCGTAAAACCATAACCGGATTAGGAGGTTAACCAATTCGGTTTCGGTTATGATTTTCCAAGGTTTAAACTGCCGGTTCGATAACCGTAAACCGCCGGTTAACCGAACCATCCACCTCTAACAGGACGGGAATGGTCTACAATAGAAATAAGTGGGAGAAGTTACAACAAGACCTCGAGAAGTTCAGGGGCCTTGGGGAAAACCCCGTTAGAAGAGCGTTCCTTGACATGCCAAGTCTATCGGACCCCACTACTACCACCATTTAGAGCAATTATCAGTTTAAAGGGGTTCCTAACATGGTCGAGGAATTTGAAAAACTCTCTATGGTCGAGCCTGTAACCAAAAAAATTGATGAATCGATGTTCGAGTTGGTAATGCCCAAGATTTTGAGGAAGACGTTTGAAATGGACCAGTGATCCAACAGCTCTTCGATGAAGAAATTGAAATGCCAGACTTGATTGATTTGGGTTCTGATGACTTAGTGGTAACTTTGATTGGAGACAACAGCACGAAGCCTTTCGACCCTCGCACCCTTGTGAACCAATCAAAGATGCCACTAAAGAATTGGGTTACTTTCTCCGGGCCCACAGCCAGCAAGAAAGAAATGGTCGAGCAGCTAAGATTAACCCCCCGTTTCCTAGAGTCTAGCTTTAAAAAGTATTCGTAGTCTGTTGTCGTTGAGGTCAAGTCTCTCGAGTCATCTGACGGGCTTACGCCCGAAGATTATGAGTTGTAGCAAACATTGTATTTCCATTTGCTTTAAATGAGAAATTCGACCTTTCTGAGTATCCTCCCATTGCCACTTTAACAAATGATAAATTAACTAATGAACCAGAAATAGTTAATAATGATTCACTTGATAAAGATGCAGACACACTAAATGAACAATACATCAAAAAAATCTTTAAACATGTTGTTGAACGAGAGGAAAATCGGGCCCAAGCTGTTGAGTAGGTTTTAACTAAAGTGAATTTGGCGACTACCGAAGAGCCTAAAGAGACGCAGATTGGAGGTTTCTTCGGTGGCACTGACCGAGAAGCATTAGCAGCTATGCTCAAAGAATATGTGGATGTATTCGTCTGATCCTATCAGGATATGCCCGGTTTAGATCCCGCCATAGTAGAGCATCGAATTCCTTTGGATCCGGAGGTTAAACCCATCAAGCAAAAGTTGTGCAGAATAAAGCCTGAGTGGTCTTTACAGGTTAAGGAAGAAATCGAGAAAATGCTTCGTGTCGGCTTCATAAGAGTGATTGAATACCCAACATGGCTATCCAACATAGTCACAGTTACCAAGGCTAATGGAAAGGTGCATGTTGTGTATATTTCCAAGACCTCAATAAAGCAAGCCCGTAGGATGACTTCACACTGCCAAACATAGATATGTTGGTCGATACCACAGCCAACTTTGAAGTAAAATCTTTTGTGGATGGTTTCGCAGGCTATAATCAGATTAAGATGGCCAAAGAGGATCAAGAGAAGACCGCTTTCACCATTCCGTGAGGAACTTACTATTACATTGTAATGCCCTTTGGTTTGAAAAATGTCGGGGCTAACTATCAACGGGTTGCGACAGCACTCTTCCACGATATGATCTACAAGGAAATTGAGGTATATGTTGATGATATGATCATCCACTCGAAGGGATCAAACTAACAACATTTAATTGACTTGAGGAAATTCTTTAATCGTCTTCGGAAGAATTTAATAACCCTGCTAAATGCACGTTTGGAGTAATCTGAGGCAAAGTTCTGGGTTATATGGTTACAAAACGAGGCATCGAGGCTGATCCCCGAAAAATCAAAGCCATCGTCGAGATAAAGCCGCCAGAACACAAACAGAGGTAAAAAGCTCCATGGGTCGCTTACAATACATCAGTCGCTTTGTGAATCAGTTGACCTCCATATGTGAGCCAGTTTTCCGATTAATGAAAAAAAATGCGGATATCAAATGGAATCCTGAATGGCAAGGCACTTTTGAAAGGATAATGGTGTACCTTGTGAATCCCCTAATCCTCTGTCCACCTCATGGGGAGAAGCCACTCCTACTGTATTTAACTGTAACCGACACCGCAGTTGGGGATATGCTGGCCCAAGAGAAGAATATTTTCTTGTGAGTCTCCATTTTTATTTAGTACTGTTTATTTTCTAATTATTTCTATTTGATTTTTTATTATGTTTGTTCTATCAATCAAATTTTCTATTTCTTCCGGATTTTTTATTTCTTCTTCTGAATTTGACTAAACGATTCCTGAATTATTTCATTGCTGATTATCGATTCTTTTTCTTTTTTAGTTTCACTCAATCCAGATATATGTTTAAGGAATTGAGTATATTAAAAATTCTCTTATTTAATCTTTATTAGCATTTTTTTTCAATTTACTTAGGTATATTAATATTTCTTAAAAGTTTAAATTATTAAATTATTATTATCAATAAATTTTATTTTTAGGCATTATTGTTTTAGGATTTAGAGTGAAATTGAAGGCTTAGGTATATTAATATTTCTTAGAAGTTTAATTTATTTTGTTTTTTAATATTTTTTAATATTATTATCATAATTTTTATTTATTATATAATTATTATCATGAAAAAATATTATTTTATATGTATAATTTTTTTTTGAAAGACAAATTATTATTATTATTATTGTTGTTTATTATTTTAACTAATTATTATAATTATCCAGAAAATATATATATTATTATTATGTGTAGACACCCCATTCTGAACCAATAATTCATGATTACACTACTCTTCGTCTTTCTTTTGTATTTTGATGAAAGCATATCAGTTTCGTCATGTTTCGTTAAGTTTCTAACTAACCTCGTTAGTTTTGGACCTAACTGACTAACGGAATAAACTGAAGAGGACAAAATAGTCAAATGACTAGTTATCTCGCGCGGAATAGCGTGTCTCGCGCGAGATATCCCCTCGACAGGATGTGCAGAAATCACTCTCCTTCTCCGTTTCAAACTCTTTTCTTGATAAAATCTCATCTAATCCGGTTCTCCAATCAAATTTGAGTTCTGAAAGCTTCCTAGGAGTGTTTTACCTCTCCACCTCTACCTCTTAAACCCCTATAAATACTTGGTGACTTTCACTATTTCAGATGTCCAGAATTCCACACAAAACACATAATTTGTTGGTTTCTCTCCACGAAAGATTCCTTCAAATCACTCACAAAACCTCCCTAAAATCACCTAAAGTTTGTTTATCAACCTTGTTGATCAACAAACATCCAAACCCGAATCAAGAATTGAGGCAAAGCTCTGTCCGCATCAAGATTTGACTCTCATATTGAGTCAAAACTCTGCCCAAATCACTTCTCGACCGAAAAGACATCTTAGAACCACGTTCTAAATCAAACACTCCCCAAACGCTAGGTAAATTCCTATACTTTTACTCTCTTATTCTCAATCTATCTCTATTGGCTTTTAGAGTGGTGTAATCCCATCAAAAGGATTGGCCTAGAGTCCCTTCAATCGATGAAGGCGATCTCGAAGTATACAATCCGACATTCCTAATCAAGAAATTGATTAGGGTTTTCTTATTTTATTGTTAAAAATAAAAAGATTGATAATACTCAATTGGCAAGACCGATCTTCGGATCGGGTGGAATGGATGCTCCTCGACCTACCCATTCCATAACTTAACCCCCGAACCCTCAAATCTCTTTTCAAATCAAAAAGATTTTTCTTATTGTTTTCCTAAATAAATAATAAGTGGCGACTCTGTTATTCAAAAATCACGCATCGCTACAGTGGCGACTCCGCTGGGGACAATTATTTAAGAGGGTTAGACTTGCGTTACAAATGAATATTATCAATCTTTTTATTTTCTGTAAAATTTGATTTTTCTGGATTTTTTTGAAATTTTTCTGCACTGTTTTCATCAAAAAAAAATTACTGTGCGACAGCTTATCCCGCGCATGATAATTTATCTCGCGCGAGATTTGTATTCGAAAAAAAAAAAATCTTGTTCCTTCCTTTGGCGGCGGCTGCATTAGAAAGAGGAAAAGGGGTTAGGTCAGTTAGTGGTCACTTCTTAAAAATGTGACCAATCAAAAAAAAAAAAAAGGCTGACCATGAAAAAAAAAACTTGGATTTGTTGACTTTAATCAACATTGACCGCACTAAGAAGGAAGAAAAAGAAAAGGTGAAGTTGACTTTTAAGATTTCTTTAAAAGTTTGATCATGTTGAAAAAAAAATGAAAACAGTTCCGAAAACTTTCAAAATAAAATTCAGAAAATTAAAAAATAATTATTATTTCCATTTTGTAGGATAGAATAATTTTAATTACTCGAACTATATAACTGCGTGCGATTGATTTATTTTAATTTTTTACCGGTCATCGGTTGACTCGGGCTTTGTAATAAATTAATTTATTTATTCTTTCGCTCTCTCTTTCTCTCTTTATGTGGAACTACGACGGCCTGAATTTTTTTAATTTGGGAGAAACGTAGGCAACCACTTGGTGCGGCCACTATCTGTTTTTCTTTAGTTTTCAAAAATAAAACTCTCTATTTTCCTCTATCACCTAGATTGACTCTCACACACGCGCCCTCATATTATAACTGTCATTTCACTACATACTCTGATTAACCCGGGACCCACACTAAGGACGGATGACGGTAACCACCTAGTCGCCGGTCTCTCCGAAGTTGGATCATCCCACTCCGCGTATTCAATCCATCTAGATTGTCATATCGCGGGGAGCCTAGCCTTCCAGCCCTGCATCGCCACATATCATGTAGATTGACTTTTTAGGACACTCAATGACCGGTCGGTTTGATCTTGGAGTCCTTGTAATCCCTTGTCAAGATCGTTTTGTGCAATAATCCACGGAAAAGAAATCAAAAAAAAAATTGTCGCTTCGGAATTGTCCCTTCGGAAATGTCCCTACGGTTGTCCCTTCGGATTTGCCCCTAAAAAGAGAAAAAATTTCTCACCAAAATTATTGCACAAAACTTGATGTTACTTGAGATTACTCCGATCCCTAGGTCCTTAGGTTTGGATTCTGAATGTTAGGAACCCCCAAAACGGATTTTCCGTCCGACCAAAATTAGGATTAAAATCAGAAAATTGTGACTTTCCGTGGTGAAGTCTCGCGCGAGACTACTTGTCTCGTACGAGATAAGTGTTCGGTCTTTTCGTGCTTTGGCCAAAACCTTCAAACCTTCAAGCCTTCATACACCTTATTCAGCCGACTTGTTGGGACTCGATCATGGTTTAACACGGTTGCTACACGTCTAGGTCCATCGCGAAAGCTCGACACGATGTCTACTTCTCCTCCTACCACCGAGGCCGAAATCAACGAAGCTAAGGCCCAACTCATCCAAGCCCTGCTTAAGATGGATGAACAAAGTAAGCAAATTGATGAGCAAAATGCCCAAATGGCCGCCCTTATGAAAGATCTCAACGATTTGAAAGTCAAGAAAGGCAGAAAGCAAAAGCAGAAAGTGGAATCCTCCTCCGACGAAGAGGAATCCTACACCAAAGTGAATAGAAAAACCAAGAAGTCAAGCAAGAAAAAGGAAGAATCCGATTCCTCCTCTTCCTCATCCTCCTCCGATGATGAGGAACATACCTCCAAGGGTGCTAAAACCAAGAAAGAAGGCAGTGGTGAAACTACTAAACTTGGTGACCATGTTACTAAGAACTACCTCGAGAAGAAACTTGCAACCCTTGACACTTCAAAAGGGTCATTCGTTCCATTTGATCCCGATGCTCTTCAACAATCCATCACCAAGTTTCCTCGCAAGTACAAGACACCCGATATCGCCAAGTTCAATGGTACTACCTGTCCTCGAGCTCATGTTGAAACCTACACTTGGGCTATGCTTCCAATGGGCGTTGATAACACAATCTTGGCCCAATGCTTTCCTCAAACCTTAGAAGGTGCTGCAAGGGATTGGTACATATCTCTTCCTACGACTACAAGGCTTGATTGGTCGTCTGCATGTTTAGTCTTCCAAAGACAGTTTGAAGACAACTCCACTTATCGCCCTACTAGGAGGGATCTTGAACAAACCAAACAACATGCCAATGAGTCCTTTGCTGAATTTGCTAGAAGATGGAGACTCAAACTCACTGAAATCGTCGAAAGGCCTACTCTCAAAGAGCAAATCCACATCTTCCTCCAATGCCTCCGTGATGAATTTCAAGAGAAGCTCGCCGGCAATTACTTTCCTAGTTTCAATGAACTCCTCGAGTCCGGAACTAGGGTTGACGACTTCCTCAAAAGTAAAAAGAGGGAAAGTAACTTCCGCTACAACAAACCCGCTACAAGTAAGGATGCTTCAGTCAACGCTATTGCATTCAACCGCCCCAACACCGACAAGTATTCTGCTGTTCCTCCTCCCGAAAAGAAAAAGAGACACAATGACAAAATTGAAGGGATCACTCAAGAAGAACTCTTCGATGTACTTGTCCAGAATGAAAAGATCAAACCATGGGAAGGTGGTCCTCCGAAGGATATGGGTCCTAATCATGCTCATCACTTATTCTGCAAGTACCACAACTTCACCGGCCACGACACCAACTCCTGCCACCACTTGAAGGACATCATCCAAGACCTCTTTGATAATGGAGATCTAGAACGTCCCAACGTCATCACCAATCCTCTCCCTCGTACTCCATGAAGAAGATGAAGCTCCGAGAAGAAATCTACACTTACCACTTTGGGGCTACAACCATCCTCTCCCTTTCTCCTTTGATAGAAGTAGATTAGGTTTTAAATTTCCAAGTATGAACTCGAAGAGTCGTTCTGTCTTTCTAGTACTTCTCACCTCCTCTAGTTTGAGTCCTCTAAACTATCGAGTCTGTTCTTAAATTTCCCAATTAATCAAAGTCATTTTTCCTAAACACTTTCCCTAAGGTTGTTCTACCTCATAAATATCATTTAATTCATAACAAAATAATGGACCCTCCATTCCCTAAATCATCGCAATAATAGAGACTTCTAAGCGAGTTTAAGAAGAAAATTGTCCATAGGAAGCTTAAGGGCTAAACATTACCCCTACTGAAAGTCAAAAGTCAACAAAAGAAGAAAGCCAAAGGCGCTGGTGTCAACATTCATCCCAAGAAGAGTGGGGCTACTCAATTCAAAGCTTTGAGAGTACAAAAAAAAACTCTCTCAAGCTTTCATCACCCCCACAACGAAGGTGAAAATTCAACTGCATGAAGGACTCTCCCACCAAGAAGAAGAGTCAAGTAGAACCAACAAAAGAAATGAAGATTACTCAACATCCTCTTACAACAAGTGAAGAAGACTTTCAGTATCAAAAAAAATGTTTACCCTTAAGTCATACTAATGATTGACTTCCTTCTCAGACTTATTTAGAAACTTCTAGATGATACACGGTACATTAAAAGGTAGAATAACTTTTCTAGATCTTTGAGCCAAGAAGCGTTTCTCGTTGAGTCTAGGGGCTTCCTGTTAGCCACTCTCATACACACTCTTGAATTCCAAGCATCAAAACTGGGGCTTCCTATCATTTCCTCCCCCAATCAATCTCTATTTCAACTCTTCAAAATAATCGAATCTGCATTAGGGGCTTTCCTCTTTGCTCCTCACTCTCATCATCAGAGAATACACTTCTTTAAAGAGTCAATGCTTGGATCACCTTCCAAAGAATAGAGTCCGTCTCTCCTCAACTAACTTGAGATCTCATCTCTCTCTCCTCAATAAGGTTCTCTCCTCTGAGTTCTCTTCGAGTTAACATACTTTTCAAAAAAAAATGGCTCGCTAGGTTGAAAACTCGTAAAGAGCGGCCTAGGCAAAAGTTAGAGCACAAAAAAAAAGAAAAGACGCAAAAGAGATGCCCGCTAGATTGAAACCCCGAAAGGGCGGTCTAGACAAAAATCAGGGTGCGTCACTAAGAAAAAAAATCAAAGGACAAAGGGAGACTATTCTTCAACCTTCTTCATCGAACATCATTCGATTCTCTTCAAATCAAAATCAACAAGGAGAGTCTTCTTCGATCATCTTCAAATCAAGAGAGCAGACTCACAAGCCTGTTCACAAAGTCATCTACCACTTGCAAGCAACTTGGGGCTTGAGACACCAAAGGGCCTTGGACATAGAACCATTACGACAGTCGACAGATTCGTAGTCGTTTGCCTCCTAGAGACACGATTCAAAGGAGAATTAAGAATGAAGATTCACAACGGGCCTAGATATGTTCACACAAGGTTACTCATCAAAATTCTACAACAACGAAGAAACAGTACAGCCTTGCTGACTAGCAACAGATCTGCAAAACCTGATTTAGTCCCAACTTGTCAAACACAAGTTCACTCATATATTTCACCCCTCTCAAATACAAATCCATACACATATCCCTACATGTCCATATACCATATACTCATACATAAACTCACCACCAAAATGACCAACCGGCCATTTACACGAACAGACGTGAGCACCACCACGTGAGTCCAGTTAAACAACTAAAATTTGAAAAAAATCTACTTGAAATCTTAATGTGCTAACAGGTTCAGAAAGGTAAGAATCATTCGGGTCTATCCGAGACCAATATGCATATATCCTTGCATTACAGGGGCCGACAGAACCTCCACCTCAACCGACAACTTCAAAGTCTGTGACGGCAGCAAACTTCAAGTCCGTGACCTCGGCAACATCAACAAAGTCTGTGACGGCAGCAACTTCAAGTCCGTGACCTCGGCGACATCAGTAAAGTCTGTGACGGCAGCAAACTTCAAGTCCGTGACCTCGGCAACAACTTCAAAGTCTGTGACGGCAGCAACTTCAAGTCTGTGACCTCGGAAACAACTTCAAAGTCTGTGACGGCAGAAACTTCAAGTCCGTGACCTCGGCGAAAATTTCAAAGTCTGTGACGGCAGCAAACTTCAAGTCCGTGACCTCGGCGACAACTTCAAAGTCTGTGACGGCAGAAAACTTCAAGTCCGCGACCTCGGCAACAACAACGTCAGTAACCTCGGGCGACGCACTTCAACAACTTCATCAACAAACAGGTATCTTCAGAATTGGGTCAAGTATTTTGATTCCTCAGTATGATTTTACCTTTTCAAAAAAAATCCCTCTTCAATTTTCAAAAATGCTTTTCAAAATACCTAAAATAGCCTTTTTAGTGTTTTAGAGTCGAACTACGTTTGGTCTGATTCTCTCTTAGAGATACGTAGGCAGCCGTGCGGCACGACCATCCCAATGTTCAGAATGATGTCTTTCTATCGACGACATGACTTCTTCCAAAAGTCTTGTCGCCGAGGGGCTCTGTAGATACCCCATTCTGAACCAATAATTCATGATTATACTACTCTTCGTCTCTCTTTTATGTTTTGATGAAAGCACATCAGTTTCGTCATGTTTCGTTAAGTTTCTAACTAACCTCGTTAGTTTTGGACCTAACTGACTAACGAAATAAACTGAAGAGGACAAAATAATCAAATGACTAGTTATCTCGCGCGGAATAGCGTGTCTCGCGCGAGATATCCCCTCGACAGGATGTGCAGAAATCACTCTCCTTCTCCGTTTCAAACTCTTTTCTTGATAAAATCTCATCTAATCCGGTTCTCCAATCAAATTTGAGTTCTGGAAGCTTTCTAGGAGTGTTTTACCTCTCCACCTCTACCTCTTAAACCCCTATAAATACTTGGTGACTTTCACTGTTTCAGAGGTCTAGAATTCCACACAACACACACAATTTGTTGGTTTCTCTCCATGAAAGATTCCTTCAAATCACTCACAAAACCTCCCTAAAATCACCTAAAGTTTGTTTATCAACCTTGTTGATCAACAAACATCCAAACCCGAATCAAGAATTGAGGCGAAGCTCTGTCCGCATCAAGATTTGACTCTCATATTGAGTCGAAACTCTGCCCAAATAACTTCTCGACCGAAAAGACATCTTAGAACCACGTTCTAAATCAAACACTCCCCAAACGCTAGGTAAATTCCTATACTTTTACTCTCTTATTCTCAATCTATATCTATTGGCTTTTAGAGTGGTGTAATCCCATCAAAAGGATTGGCCTAGAGTCCCTTCAATCGATGAAGGCGATCTCGAAGCATACAATCCGACATTCCTAATCAAGAAATTGATTAGGGTTTTCTTATTTTATTGTTAAAAATAAAAAGATTGATAATACTCAATTGGCAAGATCGATCTTCAGATCGGGTGGAATGGATGCTCCTCAACCTATCCATTTCATAACTTAACCCCCAAACCCTCAAATCTCTTTTCAAATCAAAAAGGTTTTTCTTATTGTTTTCCTAAATAAATAATAAGTGACGACTCTGTTATTCAAAAATCACACATCACTACATTATGATATATATTTTTTTATTATTAGATAATATTATTTTATATTTTAATTATTTTTTATATTAATAATTATTTTTACTAATTATAATGGTCATTAAGAGATTTTTGTGATAAACAAATAAACATAAGAGGTGATAATAAATCATTAAAACACATATAATTGGCTTATTAATATTCACATGGATTGATGCCATAATCAATCTGGACCATTAATCACAAACATCCGACGGTCCAAATTCATTTATCAAAAAGCCATTTCACATTCTTTTCTCTCTTTCTATCCACCATCCTCATTTCTATCTCTTCAGTTTCATAAACAAAACATTTTCTCTCCCTCTCATTTCCCTCAACAAGCTTCTCTCTCATCCCTTTTTTTTTGATCCGCCGCCCCCTCCCTCCCTAACCCTAATTCTCGTCACCGTCACCCTCTCCCTTCCTTCCCCAACCACTCCGCCACCACTGCCACCTTCGCCCTCCATCACTCTATGTCTTTCTCCATTTTCTTCCTTTGTTTTCCTCATTTCACAACCCTCCGTTCGTCGATCGTATGGAAAGAGAGAGGGCTCGAGTGTGGCAGCGGAGAGACAACGATGATCCAGAAATTGAACCCGAAATTAGGGTTACTCTTCGTGTGCCGCCCCCTTTTTCAATAGGGCTAGCTTTCTGCATCGGATCTAATTTCTCTCTCCATTTTACCTTATTTTTCGATTTGGGTATTTGTATAAACCCCTCATTGTGATATATCTCATAAAAATTACAATTGATATGAGCCCCTTCTCTTTCTAATTATTTTGATTTCAATTTTTGTTAATTTCTCTCAAGCTTTTGTTTTTGATTAATGGAGGTTGAGGAGCATATTCTCTGCAATTACCTCTTCTTATCTTCATGAGAACATAGGTTAGATGACGTTGCAATTTAGGACATAAAATTATAAATATTTTTTTTCAATTTAGTACCCTTTGTTTACATATTTGAAATTACCCGGATCCGAGAGGCAGCGCGCTCGCGCCCCGGCATCTGGCATCATTTCGCATTGGAGCGGTGTCTCACCGTTTTGTTTTTCGCATTTGTAGAGTCGCCACGCCGTTTTTATTAAGCCCAAAACATTGAAAAAGGGCATCAGTTTAAAGATAATTTTAAACTGTTTTTGTGTGATGAGATTTTGAGTTCGGAGGTCAGATGACTCCTCGGGAAGAGAATATTAGAATATTAGAGCTCACCCGAGTCGCCTCGTAAAATGAGTCTTTCGGATACCCCTAATATCCTTTAAATGTTGTGTGTGTGTGTGTGTGCTTTTAAAAATGCATGCTGTGTCGGATGTCTACATTGTACACTACGTATTGAAATGTATTGAAATAGTAATGGAAGGAAGCCTTACCAATGTTGGTTCGTGTCTGTCTTCCGATGAGGAATAGTGTTTGAGGTCGGAGTAGCGTTCCGGTACGGATCGGGATTGCTTCGGGAGGGACCGGTTGTCTGCGGACAGAGTTTTGGCGTGAGTTGAGATTGTAGGCTGCGTTCGGGCAGAGGTTCGGCGTGTGTTGGGATGGCAGGGATCACTCGGGCAGAGGTTCGGCGTGCGTTGGGGTGGCAGGAGTCACTCGGGCAGAGTTTCGGTGTGGTTTGGGATCGCCGGTTTGACTCGGAAAGAGCCGGGACACCACGAAAAAGACCGGGAAAGGCCTCGAGTACCACGAGGGGCCTCAGAGTACCTCGAGAGTGCCTCGTGGCAGCGCGGGAGCTGCCGCGGAGCGCCGGGAGGCTTCTGAGCACCACGCAGGGGGCTCTAAGGCCTCAAGGATCCGAAAGGGGCCGGGAATGCCTCGGAAGGACTTAGAGGGGAAGCCGAAGGCCTAGGGAGGAAGAGAGAGAAGTGGGAGGTGTGTCAAAATGAGGAGGGGGAGCCCTCTATTTATAGTGCCAGATTTGGTGCAAAGCAGGTCCATACGGACCTCCCCGGTAATCCGTACTTTTGGTTTTCCTCGATTTGAGGGAATCTGTGATGATGGTGAATATTTTGCAATTATGATGTTCCTCAGACAATAAGGTCCGTACGGACCAAGTTGACATGCAAAGAGGTCCGTACGGAACAACTCTATGAGAGGGTAATCATTTTCCCTAGGGATTTGAGGGAATATTGTAGACTTTAAGAGGATTCAAGATAATTATTAAAGCAAAGAGGTCCGTACGGACCATGTGTGCTTTTCCAATTTCCTCGAAAATTCCCAAAAGGTCCTTTTGTCCCTTTTTGTCCCGTAAAGGCCCCTCCCTTTGGTTTGGCCGGGGTTTTGAGAGGGTTTTGAGTGCCGAGGTCGTCGAGATCAAGCGTTGATGAGTCTCGCGTTGTTTCCCGTGTGCTTGAGAGGGGGTGATCCAGATTGGGTTACTTACAAGCCCTCGACGACGTCACTTATGAAATAAGTGGGTCGCCGATAAGATAAGGGTCCTAACTGGATCGCGTGTTGCGGGAGATAAAGTGACCGGGGAGGCCGCCGCAGAGGACGCGGTGGTGTCCTATTGTGTGACCATTTAGGTCGGTAAGAGGCCGGACCCCGTGATAGGATTCCTACGTATCCCCGGCGGGAATCAAGCCCGGTCGTAGTTCAGTGTGGGGTGAGTGTTTTGTGCGAATGCCTGGCGCGTGGTGCCCCGAAGTGTCAGGCAGGACCGCCGAGGTCGGTTGTGAGGACGTGGTGGTGTCCCGGGTGACCGCATAGGTCGATGGTGAGGACATGGTGGCGTCCCGGGTGACCGTATAGGTCGATGGCCGGACCCCGTGATAGATTCCTCACGTATCTCGGCGGAATCAAGCCCGGCCGTAGTTCGAGGTCGCGGTGAGTGCGGGCGTGGTGGTGCCCCTGAAGTGTTGTGTGCGACCGCCGAGGTCAGTGATAAGGACGGGGTGGTGTCCTAAGATGTGGTGACCGCCGAGGTCAATTGTGGGGACGTAGTGGTGTCCTGGGATGAAAATTTTACGATTTTCCTGATCGGGTGGTTTAAGGCCTTCCGGGACGGAGATAGTGATTTGGGAGATTTATACGGTCTTCCGGACCGAGTGGTTTAAAGCCTTCCGGGCTGGAGGTTATGATGGTGGAGGTTTATACGGCCTTCCTGGACCGAGTGGTTTAAAGCCTTCCTGGCCGGGATAGTGTGAGGACTTGAATCGTCTCTCGAATGTGGTTGCGCCACGCGTGAGGACTTTGGAATCGTCTTCCAGCGGCGTTGGTGCCACGCGGGAGGACTTTGAATCGTCGGCGGCGGCTGGTGCCACGCGGGAGGACTTTGAATTGTCTTCGGCGGCGGTTGGTGCCACGCGGAGGACTTTGAATCGTCTTCGGGCGGCGGTGTGCCACGCGGAGGACTTCAATCGCCTTGGTTGCGGGCGGTTGTGCCACGCGGGAGGACTTTGAATCGTCTTCCGGCGGCGGTTTTTTGGTGCCACGCTGGGAGGACTTTGAATCGTCTTGGGCGGCGGTTTGGTGCCACGCGAGAGGACTTTGAATCGCCTTCTGCGGCCGGGTGCCACGCGGAGGACTTTCAATCGCCTTACGGCGGCGGTTGGTGCCACGCGGGAGGACTTTGAATCGTCTTCGGGCGGCGGTTGTGGAGTAATGCCTTGAGCTTCTTGGTGAGAGAGGTGCCTCATGCTTTGTCCGGGGGAAGAAGGTTGGACTTACGATGACCGCGCTTCTGTTCATCCATCCGTTGGGGATTATCGTGGCCTTGTAGGGCTTTTTCCGCCGAGAAGATGACGTCGGGCTTACTTTCGATGGCCGGTGCTTTGCGTTGTCGATGAGCGTTTTGGAGGCATTTTGTGCCTCGAGATTTATGGGCCGGGAGGTGTCGGCTCCTTTCGCGCTTGTTTTGCCGTTGGAGCGGGCGAGGATGATGGCCGGCGATTGCTTCACCATTTGGCGTTTGGGAGGCGTTTCGTGCCTTCGGGATTTGTACTAGAGAGTGTTCGCTCCTTCTTGCGCTTGTTTTGCCGCTGAGTGGGCGAAGTTCGGGCTTACATTGACTACTGACGCTGGGGATATGCAGCCTTGTACGACTCCTTCACTCACTGTTGGGAGGAGCTCCTGGCTTACTTTGATGGCCGGTGTTTGAATTGCTGGGATGCGTGACCTTGTAGGGCCTTTTCGCTGGAAAGTGTCTTCGGACTCGTTTTGAGGGCCGGTGCTTGAGTTGCCGTTTGAGCGTTTGAGGCGTCTCGTGCCTTGATATTCGTGCCGGGAGGTGTCAGCTCCTTCTTGAATTGCCGTTGAGCGGGCGAGGATCGGGCTTACCGACCGCCTGGTGCTTGCGCGGCTGCCGTTGGAGCGGGCGAGGTTCGGCCACACCGACGCGCTGCTTGCGCTTGCCGTTGGAGCGGGCGAGGTCCGGTCTTACATTGACGGGCCGTGGCTTGCGTTAAGCGTTGGAGTGGGCGAGGTCCGGTCTTACATTGACGACCGGTGGTTGAATTGCCGTTGAAGTGGGCGAAGCTCGGGCTTACACTGACTGCCGGTGGTTGCGTTGAAGGGTTAGGGACCATTCTGCACTTGGATTTGCTGAAAAAGGCCTTACGACAGCCAGGGGCAAAGATTATAAGGGCATGAAAGTAATTTGGCCCTCCCTTGCAAGAAGGTCCGTACGGACCAACCTGGGATGCAAAGAGGTCCGTATGGACCACTTTGATTTTTGCTTCCTGTGTTTTCACCAGGATTAAAAGCCGGGCCCTTCCCCGTTCCTTCTTCTCCAGTTCGTGCATCCGAGAGAGAGAGAGAGAGAAAAACCTCCATTGTTAACCAAAATCCTCCATTTTTCGCTTGAATCGCTTGCAATGGCGGAAGGATCTCGAAGGAATCGTCGACAACGCAGTCAAGAAGTGGTCGAGCAACGGATGGAGCTCCAAAGAAATTGGATCTCGTTTGTTCCATCTTCGAAGAATCCGGATGTCTTGTATCCAAATCCGGAGGTGCACAATCGTCGTTCTAGGAACGTCGGGGAGGTAAGAAATCCGTTCCGTTTTGATCCCCTGCTCGAATTTTTTGAATGCTAGAACTAGGTTTTAGTTTTTTGCAATTTTGAATTTTTGTTATTTTTTATGCCTTTTGTGAAATTCTTGATGAATTGTTAAAAATGGACATGTAAAAATTGTGGGTATGTGCATTTTGTGTAGAAATGTGTAGATTAGCTTTTATTTGTGAAAATAAAATGCCTCTCTAATAAAATGCATGCTTTGGTGTTTTGTACCTAATGCTATTTATGTATGTACATTATGAGAAAAGTTTGTCGTGTAGTGACAAATTTTGTGAAAAAAAATGTGACATGTGCCGTATTTTGTGACGGGTCTTGTCTGAAAGTATGTGCCGTGTAGGGACGGATTTTTGTTATGCAGTGTGTGCCGTGTTTTTGGGTGACGGACTTTGTGGGGAAAATATGTGCAATATGTGCCGTGTTTCGTGACGGTTTATTTTTTGAAAATGTGTCGTGTAGTGCTTGATCCCTCTGTTTGAGAAAATCTGTATAGTGTGTGCCGTGGTTTTGCATTGCATCGCATGAAAAAAATATGTATAATGCATGTCATTGTTTTGAGTTGCATGTAAAAAGTATGTGCAATGTGTGCCGTGTTTCGTGACGGGATATATATGCTTTGATTTTCTTTTGCATTAAGTACTGCGAATGACGACCTTTCTGGCTGGTTTACCCGCAGATGTGGGGCTCATGGCCGGGAAGGCCAAGAGGATGAAGACTCTGGGGTCGCCGAGGCCGTTGTTTAGTTGTGGCATCGTATGCCCGATATTTCGTGGATGGTAGGCCGAGTCCCAGTGGAGGCCGGTCTACGCTTCCGGCTTCGGGTGCGTTCGTAGAGAACCCGGCCGGGGTTCTTCGACACGAGGAAGAACAAGAACGTCTTCCTTGGCCTTTCTCGAGTATTGGTGGGATACCACCCACACCTTCCATCTCGAACCGGGAGAGGTGACAAAGTGACGCCTACCGACTTCTTCATATTGCGACACGGCTTTCCTTCAAAGGAGGGCCGTGGCGGTGGCGAGATATGATTGCCGATGATATGTTGACCGAGCCGCCGGGCTTGAGCCTCGTCCTCGCAGGGTCCGGGGATGTTATATAGCGATGTGGAGCCGAGGATTACGGCCGCATTGGGGCCTATGTTCGGGGTACCGGCCAGTGACGGCGAGTACTCGGGCGCGCTCCTTTTTGTGGTTTGCAGACCGTCCGAGACTTTCGTTCTCGAACCACGCGACCGCGGCCCTTTGCTCTGGCTGAGAGCTTGATTGATCCGGGAGAGAGTCTCGTGGATATTGCTTGGGGCGAGGCAGCTTGGCCGAGCTCTACTTTTCTTGGACCCGCTTAGCGGGGCGCGCGCTCATTGGCCTGCTGACTTTGCTTGGAGTGTATGAGTTTATTGTCGTTTTTGATTTAGCAACTTGTCGTTTCTCCATTTTCTTTTGCACCGAGCCTTTTCTCGTTTTTGTCACAGTGTGGTTCTATGGAGATTTTTCGTTGTTTCCCGTGGATAGAGATCCTGGGGCCGTGTTGCCGCGTATCCCGCTATGCCGGGCCGGGCTCGTACAAATGCGAGGGAAGAGGAGGAGCAAAGCAGGGGGAAGCTCACCATCGCTCACGGGGATGTGCAGGAGCCGCCCTGGAGAGGGGTAGCCCTGAGGGGTTTGTTTTGTTCCCGTGGGCTCGATATGAGGGTGATGAGCCTGAGGGGGCTCCTGGAGGTGACAGCCAGCAAGATGCCGCGGGGCCCGACTTGCGATGTCATGTACCGGGGAGCGGGTCTTCTGGGCAAAGATGGCCTGTGCGTGCTTCCCGTGGCTCCGAGGGACCCTCCTTTTGGGATGCTTGATTCTCGAGACATGGATGTGCTGGACTTTGAGAGGTACCTCGCGCGTGGGCGCCGAGGAGTTTATTTTGTATGGAGAGGGAGTACGGGGCCTTCGTGGAGGAGGAAGCCGAGGACGCCACAGTCTACGGCGAGGGAGAGAGAGGCCGGCCCGCAGTTCCCCTGCAGGTTCCGATGCCTAGGCCGGATTTCACGTATGTCCGTGGGGACGGATCGAGGAGGAGGGCGTCTCGTACTCCGCTTCGAGCAGCTCCCCGCCGCATACCGAGCGGATCCCGATAGATCGCGAGCGTGCCGACTCTTTCCATCTTGGCATCTTTTCTCGTATTTTTCTCTTTTGTTGTTGAGTATAACCGTATTGCCGAGCGTTTCCTCGTCGCTTGCTTGTGCAGTCCCGGGAGAGCCTATGATATGCCGACTCGCCGTTATGTGGCGACGAGGTCGTTTGCGAAGAAGATGGCGCGTCGAAGCCGTTCTGCCGGCCTTCCCGACGCGTGCCGGCGCACGAGCCTATGCCTTCGAGGCATTCTCAGAGACGTTCCTCCACCGAGAGCCGAGCCTGAGCCACAAAGCAGAGGGACCTTCGAGGGGGCGGCATAGCATGGATGCCTGGACATCTTCGGGAGCTCCGAGGCAAAGCAGCTCTTTATCGCTCTTCCTCCGCACAGGACGCACAGGCGAGGGTTCGTCGAGCCTTCTTTCTTTGATCCTTTCGCCGGATTTGATCCTTCTCGAGTACTTTGAGTACCAGCCCCGAGGGGGCTCAATTCTGATGACGAGGACGCGACGGCGAGTTCACCGGATGCCCGACTTTTCTCTCGATGATCTTGGCGAGGATGATGATGCCGAGGAGTCCGATTAGTATTCATTTGCTTTCCTCTTTCATATCTTCTCTCTTTTTTTTTTTTTTAGCAACAGTACATTTGATGTACCTGTAATAAAAACACTCGTATTTGCACGGCAAACAAAGCATTTTATTTTAAGATGTAATGTCATTTTTGGGATTCCCGGGAATTGTCCTAGAAATTGTTGCTAGTATTATTTTTTTTTTTATTTTGTGCATGCCACGTGAGCCGAGAGTGCAAGCCAAGGGTAGTGTGATGTTTGCCTGAAATGGCTTTGGCCAGGGGCGCTTGGAGCAAGGTCCTCGCCGAGGACAGCTGGTTGTTGTACCGTTTGCCGGGGAAATGGGTCATGGTTGCAAGGAGGTCCGTACGGACATACTTAGCATGCAAAGAGGTCCGTACGGACCAACCTTGCTTTTGGGAAGGAGATAAATGCTTTCCAAAGGTCCGGTTCTTCCTCATTTCCCCATTTGCAGCCATTTTCGAGCTTTCTTCCCCATTTTCTCTAGGAACCTCCATTTTTGCCATGGATTCTTCGTACGTCCCTAGAATTTTGCCGAGGCTTTCGCAGAGAGGCAAGCACACTTCCTCGAGCAGCCGAAAACGTGGATGCGGCGCCGTATGAGGCATCGTAGACGGGCTTTCGAGGTAAGGTTTCGTCTTTGCTCGATTTGGTCTTTTAAGGAGTCAAGTTCCCGATTGGGATTTGTTGCGGCCGCCGCGAAGTTCCGGGATGTTAGGAGGCATGTGTATTGTTTCTCCTACAATGAAATGGTGCCCACTTTGAGGATTTTCAAGCCATTGGAGGACCTGGGAGGCGGAGGCCATCTCGCTTCCTTCTGATTGGTGGTGCCGCGCGAGCGTGAAGCTTCGTGTGCTTTCTTCGTACTTCGTTGGAAGAAGTGTGGCATGATCCTTGATTCGGGTCATATTGACATTTCCGAGCCGCCTGAGCGGTTCATGGCCGATGATGAGAGTGATGTCTCTGGGACGCATTTGCCTCGCGCGTGATGGCGACGCTTTCCCGGGCCTCCCCTCGCATTTGCGATGGGCGCTTTCGCTAGATGTGGTAGGGCACCGCAGTAGCCGGGAGAGGATATTGTCCCGCTGGTGCCGGGGGAGACTCTTCATGGTATCGACCGTCCCGGCGACCGGGGATCGTTTCATGAGAGGGGGAAGCCCCGCTTGCTCACCTTGTGGCTGCGAGAGAGACTTCAGCCACGCCCGAGGCTCCGACGTCGTTTAGTCCGCGGTCATTTGCTCGCCGACCTCTTGTGCTGGATATGGATCACCCGCCCGGGAGAGATGGATGGCACAGCCTTGGTACGCATCGATCCGCCGCGGGTTCCTCACCGGAGGATCGAGACTAGGAGGGTCTTTCAGAAGGGTCCTACGTCGTCAGAGTTCCAGGTTTGTCTTGGTCCTCCTTCTATATTCCGTCGCTTGTTTCCTGCAGCTTGGGATGAAGCAGAGCCTTTGTTGGCCGGGACGACCTTGCTACCGCGGAGGTAGTTCCTCTTTGTATGGCAAATTTCAGTGCCTTCTTTGTATTTTCCGAGGGTATGGAAGTATTCCGCTTCCCTCCCGCGGTACTCCTTAGACGTCGGGGAGTGTCGATTGACGACTCGCACTCCGGCCCGGTATGAGCAACAGTGTCGGGCAGTCCCAAGTGGCCTCGGGAGCAGCGTGCGTAGCGATTCTGGGACCCGCTGCCGTAGTAGCTATTGCCTTAGGAGTGCCGAAGCCCGGTCCGACCCTTCGATGTGACGGGAGACACTTTGTTTGACTACGAGACTAGAGTTGACCGACCGACAGGAGAGGTCCTCTTTCGTGCACTGGGCAGGAGGAGATCCGAGCCGAAGCACGGCGAATGAAGCCCCGAGAGCCGCCGGATTGTTTGACTCTACGGGAGTGACCCCGATCTCTGACCGAGAGACGCAGAGTTGGTTCACGTGGAGCGAAAGAAGACTCGCCGGGACGAGGGAAGAAAGGAAAGAATGGCGAGGGGACAAGCGCAGATGGCGCGGAATGACCTCCTAGGTATCCATTCATTGTATTGCAAACACATTATTTGTTAAATGTATTAAGTCAGTTTTTTAGCATGTCAGAACTTGAGAGTAGACCGTGCTTGAACTCATCAAGAAATGTTGTAACCGTTAGTGATTTGTGATTTACTTTAAAGCTTTGTCGAGACGCAAGATCTCTTGTTTGCCTTTGCTTTTGTGCACTTTGCTCGGCGTCCATCTGACTTTTCTCGTTGCATTCATGGACCGAAGCGCGGGCCATGACGCGCAATCCCTTTGCTTAGGCTTCAGGCTTGACCGAGAGGTTGAATGATCCCCGACAAGTCGTTTTGACTGTCTTTTTCGTAGCTTCCTTGCCTCTTGTTGGCGTCGGGCCTGACCTCTTTTTAGCTTCGCTTGAGCTTCTTTTATTTTTTTTTTTGTTTTTTTTGTGAGCCCTTGCTCGAGCTCTTTTTTTATTTTTTGTGAGCCCTTGCTCGAGCTCTTTTTTTTTTTTTTTTTTTTTTTTTTTTTGAAGCGCGTGGAGGGCAAAGACAAGCCCCCGGCACGGAAGCGCATACGAGTCACTGCTTGATGCCGAGCGACCCTGATGTCCTTTGATGTTGCCGCCGTCGCTTGACTTGGTCAAGGTGACTGTTGGGGCGTGTTCTTGAAAAGTGCGTAGCTTGATGGAGGTCTTGATTGACATTCAAACTTTTGACTTTTTTTTTGTGTATTTTTTAGACTCGGACTCAATTAAGGTTGCCACGTCTCCTGACTAGAGGGCTCAGTCCGCGTAGTTCGACACTACATGGAGTGCCAAGCAGATGCACAGCTTGTTCTTCTTTAGGCGAAGTATCTCGCGAAGTTTGCTTCCGTTGACCGGATTCATGAAGCGGATTGCCGTCTAGGTCCTGGCTGCCTTCATGGCACCTCCGAGAAGATCTTTCAACCACGAAAGGGCCGATCCATGTGGGTTCCCATTTTCCCAAATGGGTTGGTTCGAGTGGGAGGCTTTTCGAGTACAAGGTCGCCTTCCCCGATGTCTCGGGATTTGACTTTCTTGTCGAAAGCTTCTAGCCATCCCGCTTCGATAGGCTCCTGACGTTGTTCCACGGCCTTTAGTCGTCGCTCGTCTAGCAGAGCCAATTGGCCGTGCCTGGCCGGAGCCATTCCGACTTCGTTGATGTCATTTTCCAAAGAAGACTCTGAGTGAGGGAATTTCCAATTCAATGGGAAGGACCGCTTCCATCCCGTATGTCGTGGCGAATGGGGTTTCTCCCGCGGTCGTTTCGATCGACGTGGCGGTAGCCCCAAAGTGCAAGCGTGCACTTTCTGGGCCAATCTCGTCCTCGGGTGGTCATTTTTCTGATGATCCGTTCGAGGGTTTTTTGTTTGTCGCTTCCACGGCGCCATTTGTTTGTGGCCTGCAGGGAGAAGATTTGTGGCGTGTGATCTTGAATTCAGCCAACAGGCCCGTCGACTCCCTCGAAGTGTGAACCATCGTCTCGATATGACCTCATTTGGGATGCCGTACGGCAGATGATGTTTTCCTTGAGGAAATGCGCGACCTTCTTGGAGGCGAGTACCTCAGGACTTGGCTTCGAATTCCATCTGTGAAGTAGTCGATGGCTACTAAGCATGAACTTCGCGACCGTTGTCGCCGGGCGAGCAATTTTCCCGATGACGTCAATTCCCCAAGTGGCAAATGGCCAAGGTGTAGTCATGCAAAGAGAGATCGTGGGGCGGCAGATGATCGAGGTTGGAGAACCGTTGACACTTGTCGCAGCCTTTCTGACAAAGTGGATGCACCGCTCCACGAGATCCAAGAGTAGCCCATCCCGAGAATGATTTGCACCGTGGCTCGGGCGTTCATGCTGGGGACCGCAAGCCCCATCAGGACTTCGTTCATGAACTTGTTTGCTTCTTCCCGGCCGATGCAACAGTAGAGCGGCCCATGGTAGCGTTTCTTGATATAGCATGTCCCCGAGGATGACGAAGTGAGAGGCGAGGCGTTTTAGGGCCACGATGCTCTTGGTTTCGACTCCCTTCGCGCTGGGTCTTCCTTGTTCATGAAGGTGGTTTCCCTGCTTCGAGGTATTTGGAAGATCCGTTTGTGCCGGAAATGGCGTCCTGAACTTGCGTCTCTTTCGCTTTTCAAAGAATCTTGCAAATCGTCGTGATTAAAACCTTCTCAGCCTGGGCCCTAGCTTTTCTCTCGTTCGGGCAACATGCTTAAATGTTTGCTTGATGCATTTATTTAATTAATGTGTTTGCCCTTTTGTATAGATGAATTGTTATTAATCAAGTTTTGATTAGTTAACATCATTATTTGCAATGAAATGATTTTTTTAGAAGGTCTGACCTTTATTGAAAGCGTGAAGACCGTACATTGTTGATCAAAGACTCACAATCGCTGGGCGTAAAGCCGTCAAAAGACTCAAAAGATGTGAATACACGTACAACAAGACTCGAAGCTAGACTATAGGCGACGAGGGATTGACCAGCTTCATTACTCCTGATGGCCGTAGCTCTAGAGGAGCGGTGCCGGGTTCTGTGGCCAATCTTCCTCGTACGAGTCCCTGAAAGTAGCTTGCATGCGGTTCGATTTCAAACCAGATCGCGGAGGTTTTTGGCCGCTCCCGATGATGTCCCTCCATTAGTGTTGCCACCGCCCTGGGGTTTTATGATAGAAGTCGCCGAGGGCTACTTCTAGGAGGGCGAAGCATTCGCCGATTCTGAGTTGATTACTTGGCCGATGTTGATCACTTTCATAGAATCCGCCTTTATCCTGGGATCTTTGCTGACGACATTTACAATGTCTCGATTCGAGGGGGCATGCTATATCTCCTTCCCCGATTAAGCCTCGGAGGAGGTTGCGCCACCGTTCATCCAGTGCCTGACACCGAATGTTGAATTGAACTAAGCCGCGATGGCCGTCCCCGTAAGATCCGAGAGTGCCTGGCTAGAGGGTTGTCTTGCACGGGGATCGGTGATGAGCCGCTTTGCAAGAGGGTTTTCGGCGAAGTAAGTGGTCTACTCCTCGATCAATCTCCATTAGTGACATCCATCTCTTGATCCTCTCTAAGCATTCTTCACGCCGCATATATCGAGTTGTCATCCCGACCTACGAAGTTCTTCGATTTCCACTGCCGCGCTTAGAGCTGGATGTAAGGATCCACTTCGTAGATGGGACAGTGGTAGGAGAATTATCTCGGGAAGAGTATTCGGCCATGTCGGGACCTTCTTCGGGTCATAGCTTGGCCGGCCAAGCACTCGCCATTGCACCGCTTCCGCGGATCACTTCGATCGCTCCATTGGCATTGATGAATTTCACGCATTGGTGAAGAGTAGATGATACCGCTTTCATCCGATGTATCCAAGGTCGTCCCAACAAAGCAGAAGGTCAGTTTGATTTCCACGACTTGGAATTCTACCGACTCCGCTTGTACGTCGAATTGATCCTCAGATTGATGACTCCTACGATTGGTCGTGCAAAGGGAATCGTAGGCTCTGATACCCGAGGTGAAGGCCTTATCGTAGAACGGTCGATGCGCGGAGTCGTTTCAATGTGCTCAAAGCGATGATGTTGATCAAGGAGCCGTTATCAATCAAGACATTCAGGAGGAAGAACATCTCTATTTTTATGAGGATGAGGAGGGCTTGCCAGCCGATTCCTCACATATTGGCAAGTCATCGCCTCTGTGCAAGGCTAAACCGCTTCCCGTGCTACCGCTTGACTCGCCCTCATCTCTGGGGGAACGTTCGATCCATCCATTCGTATGCCTTGGGCCGGGGCAAAGATCGTAGTGGAGACAGCTGCCCTCGGGCGTTCTTGTCGGAATTCCTGGCCACGAGATCTTTTGACTCGGGTTTCACGCCTCCCACCATAGCGGACAAAGATGCCGACGGCTTCGAAATTGCAGTGGTCCGCTCTCGCTGGAGTTTCGTCAAAGGCTACTGAGTTTACCCCGTCAGTTCCTGGGGAATGGATTTCCGATGGTATCGGGACCACGAGGGCGTTCCAATTTTCCCTCCTCAATGAGCCCCCGGACCACCCGCTCGAGCACGAAGCAATTGTCCTGGTGTGGCCGGGTAGTTGTGGAAGGCGCAGCGTTTGCTCATATCCATGTTGGTCTGGAGTCTTCTGCTGGAAATTCTCGAGCGGCTTCGAGAAGATTTCGTTTCACCAAAGCTTCAAATACTTGACCCAAGGGCATTTCAAGGTTGTCTAAATGTCGGAACCTGGGAAGCGAGGGGGATTGTTATTCTTCGGGGCCGCTTGATCGCGGTTTACTTGAGCCCGCTCCGAATGTAGTGCAGATCGCTCCTGGCCGCTTCTTTCCTTTGGTCCTGGTAGGAGTCAAGTTGCCAAGTTTGTCCGATAACGGTAAGACGAGGCAGGGGTCGGGCCGTTGCCTTTTGAAGACCTCGTGCAGTCTTTTCAAACTTTGTCCCTGGCTGACCATGGCACGGAGATCCTGGATAGAAATGGTGGCCGATCAAGGTCCTCAAAGATGGCTTGAGGCAGAATGGAAGATGTCCATCCGCTCTTCTTGGAAAGTGGATCCATTATCTCGCTTAGCTTCCAGCCCATCTTTTGTAGAACTCGCCCACCGGTTCGCCATCCTTTGTTCGTGGCTTGCGTGTCATGACGGCTTTGTCTCCCATTCAAGGTTGGCGCGGTACTTCTCCAGAAGATTTCACCGATTTGGTCCCACGTGGAGCGGTTTTCCGCCTTCACATTGAGGAACCACCTTAGTGCCGTGGATTTGAGGGAATGCCGAAAGTGATCCGCCATCTCGGCTGAGGGGTTGCCCCTTTCGCTCTCATACCCAGGACGTAGGTGTCGATGTGGGTTTTTGGGCATTCTCGTCCCGTCAAACTTTTCCATTTCCTAAGATCCCGAACTTGAGGGAGCAGGGACCACTTTGTTCGGATCGCAGGAAGTGAGGGAGTCCTTCCGAGAACTAGCTAGCTTGCCTCGCATGTCTTTCTCATTTGTTCGACGCCCAAGCCATGCGAGGATCACTGCCCTGAGGCGGGTTACCGTTTTCGTGGACTGAAACCGAAGACGGGGGTGGATCGGGTCGGGGGATCGCCATTCGGGAGTCTCTTGGGAGGTAGTCGAGCGTATACCAACCCATACCCCGGGGTGTCAAGCCGTTGAGGGCGTGATTGCCAGGTCCGCTAAGGGTCAGGTTTGGGAACCGGGGAAATGATTCATTAGCCCCAATCGCGTACTCAGCAGTGGCAAGCTTGAGATGCCTGGATATCCGCTCGGGATGCCCGTCCCCGGTAAGCACGGGGACTTTGATTGTGGTTGCGAGGCTCGTATAGGAGGCAAAGGATTGAACTCGGGGGATACCGAGATGCACTGGGATCCGACTGAGCAGCACGATGTGTGCCGTTGGTACCGAGCTTGATGTGCGTGAGCCGGAAACCTGACTCCGTGCCGAGGCGGGCATGCTCTGAGCCGCTGACCGACGCCCGAGGGGAGCTGAGCGAGAGCCGCCAAGGCGCCGGGATCTCGTAGCATGGCGAGGCGAACTTGCCGATAGCTTTGAGAAACCGAGGAGCCGCTGTATGTCTTCGTCTTCTATGAGAACAAAGGTTCCATCAGTTTGGGAATCATCGACTGCCTCGAAGACGCAAGGTGTCTACGATCCAGCTTGCCGTTCTTGGCGCTTCTTGATGGTTTCGAAGGCTCGCAAAGCACCTCCTCCATTGTCCGGAGGTTCCTTAGTGGCGGGGTTCCGTTTCCTCACCGTTATCCGTCGATCCCGTCATGGGAGAGCAATGAGCGGTGCGGCAATCGCTTGAACCGGAAGGGCCATCTGACCGTGAATACCCCGTCCCGATGCAACGCGCATTCGGAAGTTTGAAATAAATAATTATAAAAAGCCTGATCGAAATAGGATATTCATTCACAGTGACACTCGATTTAAACCATATTAAAAATATTAATTTAAATTTTGAGAGTCGCCACGCCACTTTGATATAGCCCAAAGCTTTGAAAAAGGCTAAACAGCTTAATTGGGTTCTGGGGTCAAGTTACAACAAGAAGAAACGCTATCACTCCTATTGCCCGACTGATCGGTCTTTCTAGCATGTGGGGTGTTGGTTGTGTGTGGTGTTTACAGAATAGATAGAAGAAACGGGATCATGCATAAGGAGGAGGGAGAGAAAGAATTAATTGATGATCACACCCTAGAACCTTTCGGTTAGGCCCTGAAGGTGCACTAATCAACGCTCATCCTTGGGGGATTGTTGATCATGGGACAATTATAACTAAGTTCGGGAAGGAAAGAAATAGTTCCTAGATCCATTGGGTTTCGCGAAACCCTAGATCATCCTCGGCTATTGCATATTTAAATATATTAAAAACAATCCTAAATCTAGCATATATGACATAAGCAAGAAATAAAGTAATTAAAATACTAAGCATGCAAATAATAAATCTAGCATAATAATAAAGACAATAATAATAAAGACGTAAAAATAAAATGTAAGACTTACCTAATGATGGCAGGCTTGGATCGAATCTATGAAGATTCGAAGAACGTGCTTGATAAAATATTTAGACTTAGAAAACTCGAGTTTAGTCTCAAGTTTTCTATGGAGGAAACCTCTAAGTTTTGTCTTGAGTTTTCCGTAGAATAATTCCTGTGTTCAAAGTGTGAGGCGGAGTGGGGTTTATATAGTGAAAAGAATTGGGAGGAAACGGCTTCAAACCGATGTGGGAAAAGGGAAAGGGTCGATCGGCCATTATTTGTTACTTTTGGCCCAAATTCTTGGCCCAAATGCGTCTTGGCCCAAATCAAATTGCAATGCATTGGCCGCGTTTCATTTGGCCTAGAAGTCTCGGCCAACCGTCCACCTTGGCCAGGCAAATGCAAAGGCTCATATTTTGTATCATAAATATTCGTTTCGTCTCCGCGATCTTCTCATTGCATTTTGACCACTTTAATGACTTCTTTTGCAATTCGCTCTTAGGAATTTTATTTTTCATTTAATCCTGTGAATTTTAATATATCAATTTGTCCCAAATTTCCATATTTCCCGTTTAGTCCCCGAATTTTCAATAAATTCAAAATTTGGTCCAAAAGCTTTCCAAATGCCAATTTAGTCCCAAATTTTCCCGAATTGCACTTCGGCCCTTTTTTTCTGACCGTACTAACAAGAGCCTCTCTACGACGCTTCTTGTAAGACAAGTGGGGTCGACGATAAGAAATAGGATCCGTCCCGAAAAGGGATTTCAGTGAGGTAAGACAATGATTGTGAGGTTCGACTCGAGCCGAGTCACAAATGGAAGATGACCAGTAGGTCAAGCGGCCGGACCCACGCCTGCCACCTACGTATCCCAAGAGGAATCAAGCCAAGCCGTAGTCTCGAAAATGTGGGCGTTTAGCACCGTGGCACAGCCGTTTCAAGCCAAAGATGCGATTTGTGGCAAGCAGTTGAGGATCGAATCTAGGGGCGATTCGAATAATATTGAGAGATGTACGGAAAGCGAGAATCAAGTATAGTCTTGCTCTTCTCCGTGAGGGAAAATATGTTGTGTGTGGAAAGGAAATTCAAGTATAGTCTTGATTTTCTCCATAAAAATTTGGTAGGATGGAACAAATCAAGTGTAGTCTTGATTTGTGAGATAATATGTGGAAAGGAAATTCAAGTATAGTCTTGATTTTTCCTGAAAATCGTGGTGGTGATGGAACAAATCAAGTGTAGTCTCGATTTGTGAGATAATGTGTGGAAAGGAAATTCAAGTATAGTCTTGATTTTTCCCTTGAAAATCGGTAGGTGATGGAACAAATCAAGTGTAGTCTCGATTTGTGAGATAATGTGTGAAAGGAAATTCAAGTATAGTCTTGATTTTCCCTTGAAAATTGTGTGTGATGGAACAAATCAAGTGTAGTCTTGATTTCTCCGTGTGAAAATATGTTGTGGAAAGGAAATTCAAGTATAGTCTTGATTTTCCCTTGAAAATTGTGGTGATGGAACAAATCAAGTGTAGTCTTGATTTGTGAGATAATATGTGGAAAGGAAATTCAAGTATAGTCTTGATTTTTTCCTTGAAAATTGTGTGTGATGGAACAAATCAAGTGTAGTCTTGATTTGTGAGATAATATGTGGAAAGGAAATTCAAGTATAGTCTTTATTTTTCCCTTTGAAAATTGTAGGTGATGGAACAAATCAAGTGTAGTCTTGATTTCTCCGTGTGAAAATATGTTGTGGAAAGGAAATTCAAGTATAGTCTTGATTTTCCCCTTGAAAATTGTGTGTGATGGAACAAACCAAGTGTAGTCTTGATTCGCGTACTGAGAGAAAGTGTATGGGGCGCACTTTCAAATGGAGGATAGACTAAATGGAGGATAGACCTCTCAAAATGCGGGACTGACCTTTCAAGATGCGGGACGGACCTCAAGATGCGGGACTGACCCTCAAGATGCGGGACTGACTTTCAAATGGAGGATAGACTCTCGAAATGCGGGACTAACTTTCAAGGTACCTGGACTGACTTTCAAGATGCGGACGGACTCTCGGAAATGGAGGATAGACTCTCGAAATGCGGGACTGACCTCTTTCGAGATGCGGGACTGACTTTCAAGATGCGGACGGACTTTCGAGATGCGGGACGACCCTGAAACGAGTACGGACTCAAATGCGGGACTGACCCTTTTGAAGATGCTGGACTGACTTTCAAGATGCGGGACGGACTTTGAAATGGAGGATAGACTCAAACGCGACTGACCTTCAAGGTACTGATCTGACTTTCAAATGGAGGATAGACTCAAATGCGGACGGACCTCAAGGTACTGGACGGACTCAAGGTACGGATCTTAACTCTTCAAGATGCGGACTGACCTTCAAATGGAGGATAGACCTCTCAAATGCGGGACTGATCTTTCGAGATGCGGGATCTAATTTTCAAGAGATGGACGAACCCTTTCGAGATGCGGGACTGACCCTTGAAACGGAGTACGGACTCTCCGAAATGCGGGACGGACCCTTTCAAGATGCGGGACTGACTTTGAAATGGAGGATAGACCTCTGAAATGCGGGAAACCGTAGCCGCCAAAGGACTTAGGCTACTCAAGCATCACGAAGAATAGTCATGTGAATTGATTGGGATTATTATGGCTTCCCTGAGCCAAGAACCAAGCGATTAAGAGATTGGGATAATCATTGCTAAGGCTTAGAGAGGAGTCTTGTCTCCTAGGCTTAAGGCTAGGGTTTTAGAGAGGCATTTGTCACCTAGGCTTAAGGCTAGGGTTTAGAGAGGTATTTGTCACCTAGACATGAGGCTAGAGTTTAGAAAGGTATTTCGTTTACCTAGGCTTCGAGGCTGTGGTTTAGAAAGATATTTGTCACCTAGGCTCGAGGCTGTGGTTTAGAAAGATATTTGTCACCTAGGTTTAAGGCTAGGTTAGGAGAGGTATTTGGTCACCTAGGCTTGAGGCTGTGGTTTAGAGAGGTATTTGTCACCTAGGCTTAAGGCCAGGGCTTAGAGAGGTATTTGTCACCTAGACATGAGGCTGTGGTTTTAGAAAGGTATTTGTTACCTAGGCTTCGAGGCTAGGGTTTAGAAAGATATTTGTCACCTAGGCTTGAGGCTAGGGTTTAGAAAGATATTTGTCACCTAGGCTTCGAGGCTAGGGTTTAGAAAGATATTTGTCACCCAGGCTCGAGGCCAGGTTTAGAAAGATATTTGTCACCCAGGTTTAAGGCTAGGGCTTTAGGAGAGGTATTTGTCACCTAGGCTTGAGGCTAGGTTTAGAGAGGTATTTGTCACCTAGGCTTCGAGGCTAGGGTTTTACATTTGCGGTAAGTCTAAACAAGGCGCTTGAGCGTAAAGGTTATTGGGTTTAAACTAGGCGAGGCCGAGTAAGGCCGATGATGTATGTGGGATTAGGTAAGTTTGGATGTCCGTAGATAAGGGCCGAGTCATCTCGAGAGTCACAGAGATACGTTTTTGATAGATTCAAGAGTTTGAAAATTTGTGGAGACCAAAGAGTGATTTTTGTAAACAAGGTACCAAGGAGGACAAGATTTTGAAAGCATGTTTATTTGATAAAGAGGCCTTATGATTAATCATGTTTCTAACTAACCTCAAAGAGTTTGCCACATGCCGATCTTGATGACAAGGGATGCCCTTCATGCTAGATATGACTTACTGGAGCTCCGATTTTTGTTAGAGCACATAGTCGATCCATTTTTGCTGAGGGGAGCCCCAATGTTTGATGAAGTGACCTTGGCGAAGTCCCGCTGATGATGAATGGCGAAGCCCCAGCTGATGATGCAAAGCAAACTCGAAGGGAATGGCGAAGCCCTCACTGAGAGATTCAATGCATCCTTATTTGCGCAAAGAGTCATCTTGCGGCCACCTGGCGACCCCTCGTTTCGAACAATGGTCAATCGGGCCGGACAAGACTCGAAATGTATATGTGCAGGGGCGCATTTTTCGAAGGTGGGAATGGATCCCGAGTTCGTGCATGACACTTTCGCTTTGGGCTTTGACTCTTTGGGAGAGTATAAGCATCACAAGGTGTGGAAAAGTGTATGGAAGCCCCCGTGCATTTAAAGACAAAGGTTTGACTCTATTTTCCTATGATGTAGAAAAGAAGACTTGTCGAGACATTTGAAGAATTATTTTATTCGTAATTATATCTTGATTGCTCGTGAATGGACCTCACCGATTGGTTTATCAAATTCCAATTATATAGGTAAACAAATGAATGTTTTGATTTGAAGGTGAAATCTCGGCTTGTCTTTAGAAGGAGAAGGATGTTCCGTTGCTGCTTGCCGCTTTCCGTTCGGTGGTAATTGTGGTGCGGGCTGCCGTTGCATTGATCTCCTTCATGGGAAAGAATGAAAAATAGAAAAGATTGGGGTGGAAGAAAAGGTGGGAATTGGACTCGATTATAACCCAAAGATTTTTTCATTCCTTCAAGTGAAGATTCTTTGTTCCTTTGTTCTCACAAGCCGAGGGAGTAGTCCCCGGCGCGTGTCTCCTTGCTTTTACCGGAGTGCCGCCGAGAGGCACGGATGCGAAGCCCCAGTGAGACTTTTGCAGTGTGTTTGAGGAGTCGAATGAACGAATTTCAAGAATAGGACAAGTTCCCAAACTTTTGAGAGAATATGTAATATGCTCACGTAGGATAACAAGTGACTCAAAAATCTGAATATGCATTTCTTTTAAATAATCTTTTGAGAATGCCATCCGGTAGAGGTTGTAGCTGGTCTGGGTTGCGATCGACCATTGGGTGATGCTTAACATGACCTCTTAAAGTGAGAGGCCTACCGGGCCATTTGCCGAGAGGTTGGCTTGAGGGACGTGTTTGGAATTTCTAAGGTGAAGGGATTTTCTTGTTGCCGCTTCTTCTAACCTCTAAGAGTGAGTTTAACTTTGATTTTGATAAGGTCAAGGGTGGTGATGGAATCCTCTAAAAGTGAGAGGACGGACTTTGGAATTGGTTTACTGGATTTGTCCAAGAGGGAATTTTTGTTGCTTCTTCTCGCGAGTTTGTTGTGATTTCAAGCAGGTAACTTGATCACGATAGGACCTTCACTCGATATCTCGTTTTCACAACCTTTCACAGTAACTTGATCACGATAGGACTTTCACTCGATGTCTCATTTTCACAACCTTTGGGAGGTTCACTTCGGGTGATGAAGTTTTTTTTTTTTTTTTTTTTTTTTTTTTAAACACTCTCTTATCGAGAAAAGCCTTCGGATTTGTTTGCTCGCGATAGCCCCTAGTGTATGCCTTAGGATGGTTTTACCTTTTCCCTCTGGGTTTGGAGGTGATTACTCCTTCAGGAGTCGAGGAGCTCCTGCACGGGCTTCTTTTGCATTCCGCCTTTCTTGAGCTTGGAGGTGATTACTTCCTCAGGAGTCGTGAAGCCCCTAGTATGGGCTTCTTCCTGTGGTCTCAAAACTTGTCGATCTTGAAATGAAAGGGTATTATTTAGTGAGGATAAGATTATGGCTTCCTATGGTGAGAGGTTCAAGCTTCAATTGCTACTGGATGGCATTCTCAAAAGAGTATTTAAAATAAATGCAAACTCATTTAACCGACTTATTGAGTAAGGCAAAATATATTCGGACCATACGCGAAAGATATGTGAGCATATTCAATGAAAGCTTATCGATCAAATGGAAAATCAGAGGAGACGCGAGTTTGGGGGTTGGTGAGCCCCAAGTTGATATTCATGTAGCACTTGTGAAGGATAAGAACAACTCCTTGCACCTTCTTTAAATTGCAAAGGGCGTGAGCAAATTATTTTCTGATGATGAGCAACAACGGTCTTGTGCTTATCTTGATCATATGGAAAGGAGGTCAAACGGGGAGAGTGTATTTGGGGAAGTGTATGTTTGAGAAGGTATAACGGGTATGTACAAAGAGTGTATGAAAAGTATATGGTGGAGTATGGAGAGAGTGTATGAGAGAAGGGTGTATAGGGATGGTGTATATGAAGAAGGAACGGTGAGTTGTTTACTCCAATCAAAGCATTCATTCATTGTTTACTTTATTAGCCGGTGAGTTTATCAGTGAGATTAGCAACCAAGTGATAATTATAAATAAAACAATCTTCTTGGAAAGTAATGCGAGATTATGTCTCAAGTCTAGAGAGAAAAGAAAGAAAGACCTTTTTTATTGTTGAAATAACTAGTTCAAAGTGGACATTACATAACAATGCCCAAAATGGACATAAGAAAGACATACTAGGAACCTACAAGATCGAATGAATCTAAATCTTCCCTCGAAGGGCGAGGGTTCCTTCATCAATGAGGCCTTGGGGTCTTCCTTGGTTGATCAATCTTTGAATTGAGCGTTTCTTGCACACATTTGTCGCTGGTATGCCCAGCGTATTTGTGGTATCTCGCAAAACTTGGATGTATCTAAGTCTTCCTTTGGGTTAATAGGCTTGTAGTTCTCGAAGCGGCTTGATCAAATTCTTTCCCACCAAAATGTCGAAGAACTCACCCACAGGCATTCCTAAGTCATCAAAATGTTCCTTTTTGATCTTCTTCTGCATTGATGCCTTTAGTTGGTTGGCGGCCACAGCAGGCATCCCGAATGAGAAATTCTGATGTGTAGGGACCATAAGGGACCATAAGCATGTGGATGATAGGGACCCTGGAATTGAACAGGAGGAGGAACTCTTCTCAAGTATTCCCGAATGTAAGGACAAATGGTGCTGCTCAATTTCATGCATGTCTTTGAGGAGGTTGATCACTCCCAACCTCATGTTTGAGACTTCTTGAGGGCTTCAATGCTTTTCTCCAGACATGATGTGGAATTCTCGTAAGAACATACGGCGGAGTCAAACCAATGAGTTGAATTAGATTCATAATTAATCTTAAGGCATCCTTGACACCAAAGACCCACCTAGATCAAACCTCTCTCGACCCATATAGATCAAACCACCATCTAGGGCCTACCTAAGCCAACTTACCAAGTCCGATTAGCTCTGCCTAGATCACCCTCACTTATATTTGACCAAGGATCGAGTCATCTTCCTCTCCTTTTTCACCAAACGGACTCTTTTTACATTCATCCTCTCTCTTTCTCTAAACTTAACCCCGGTTGTATCATCAATCGGGGCCCCTCGAACTACGGTGACTCCGAGACTCATACCTTAAATGGTAAGGGTTACGTAGGCAACTTCAAATGGTCCAAACTCAAAATTGTGGAGGTCAAATATTTTCTCAAGGATGCCTTAAGATTAATTATGAATCTAATTCAACTCATTGGTTTGACTCCGCCATATGTTCTGCAGAATTCCACATCATGTCTCTCGGAGAAAAGCATTGAAGCCCTCAAAGAAGTCTCAAACATGAGGTTGGGAGTGATCAACCTCCTCAAAGACATGCATGAAATTGAGCAAAGACCATTTGTCCTACATTCAAGAATACTTGAGAAGAGTTCCTCCTCCTATTCAATTCCGGGGTCCCTATCATCCACATGCTTATGGTTCCCCTTATGGTCCTACACATCAGAATTTCATTCAGATGCCCGTTGTGGCCACCAACCAACTAAAGGCATCAATACCCGAGAAGAAGATCAAAAAGGAACATTTTGATGACTTAGGAATGCCTGTGGGTGAGTTCTTCGACATTTTGGTGGGAAAGAATTTGATCGAGCCGCTCGAGAACTACAAGCCTATTAACCCAAAGGAAGACTTAGATACATCCAAGATTTGCATATACCACAAGTACGCTGGGCATACCACTGACAAATGTGTGCAACTGAAACGCTCAACTGAAAGATTGATCAGCCAAGGGAAGACCCAAGGCCTCATTGATGAAGGAACCCTCGCCCTCCAAGGGAAGATTTAGATTCATTCAGTCTTGTAGGTTCTAGTATGTCTTTCTTATGTCCATTTTGGGCATTGATATGTAATGTCCACCTTAGATTAGTTACTTCAATAATAAAAAAGGTCTTTCTTTCTTTTCTCTCTAGACTTGAGACATAATCTCGCATTACTTTCAAGAAGATTGTTTTATTTATAATTATCACTTTGGTTGCTAATCTCACTGATAAACTCACCGGCTAATAAAGTAAACAATGAATGAATGCTTTGATTGGAGTAAACAACTCACCGTTCCTTCTTCACACACACCATCCCTATACACCCTTCTCTCATACACTCTCTCCATACTCCACCATATACTTTTCATACACTCCTTGTACATACCCGTTATACCTTCTCAAACATACACTTCCCCAAATACACTCTCCCCCGCTTGACCTCCTTTCCATATGATCAAGATAAGCAAAGACCGTTGTTACTCATCATCGTAAAATAGCCGCTCACGCCACCGCAATTTAAAAAAGATGCAAGGAGTTGTTCTTATCCTTCACAAGTGCTACATGAATATCAACTCTGGGGCTCACCAACCCCCAATCTCGCGTCTCCTCTCGATTTTCCATTTGATCGATAAGCTTTTCATTGAATATGCTCACATATCTTTCGCATGGTCCGAATATTTTGCCTTACTCAATAAGTCGGTTAAATGAGTTTGCATTTATTTTAAATACTCTTTTGAGAATGCCATCCAAGAGCGATTGAAGCTTAAACCTCTCACCATAGGAAGCCATAATCTTATCCTCACTAAATAATACCCTCTTCATTTCAAGATCGACAAGTTTTGAGACCCTAAGGAAGAAGCCCATACTAGGGGCTTCCCTCGATTCACAAAGGAAGTAATCACCTCCAAGCTCAAGAAAGGCTAATGCAAAAGAAGCCCATACTAGGGGCTCGACTCACAAAGGAAGTAATCACCTCCAAACCCAAGAGGGAAAAGGTAAAACCATCCTAAGGCATACACTAGGGGCTATCGCGAGCAAACAACCAAAGGCTTTTCTCGATAAGAGGGTGTTTAAAAAAAAAAAAAAAAAAAAAAACTTCATCACCCCGAAGTGAACCTCCCATCTCAAAGGTTGTGAAAACGAGACATCGAGCGAAGGTCCTATCGTGATCAAGTTACTCGCCGAAATCACAACAAACTCGCGAGAAGAAGCAACAAAGATTCCCTCTTGGACAAATCCCGTAAACCAATTCCAAAGTCCATCCTCTCACTTTTAGAGGATTCCATCACCACCCTCGACCTTATCAAAATCAAAGTTAACCTCACTCTTAGAGGTTCCTCAAGAAGCAACAACAAGAAAATCCCTTCACCTTAGAAATTCCAAACACATCCCTCAAGCCAACCTCTCAAGAAATGGCCCAAACCCGACCTCTCACTTCTAAGAGGTCATGTTAAGCATCACCCAATGGTCGATCGCAACCCAAAGACCAGCTACAACCGCTACCGGATGGCATTCTCAAAAGATTATTTAAAAGAAATGCATATTCAGCATTTTTGAGTCACTTGTTATCCTACGTGAGCATATTACATATTCTCTCAAAAGTTTGGGAACTTGTCCTATTCTTTGAAATTGCTCATTCGACTCCTCAAACACCTGTCTCGCAAAGTCTCACTGGGGCTTTCGCATCCGTGCCTCTCGCCGGCACTCCGGTAAAAGCAAGGAGACACGCGCCGTGGACTACTCCCATCGGCTTGAGAACAAAGGAACAAAGAATCTTCACTTGAAGGAATGAAAAAATCTTTGGGTTATAATCTCCAATTCCCACCTTTTCTTCCACCCCAATCTTTTTTCTATTTTTCATTCTTTCCCATGAAGGAGATCAATGCAACGGCAGCCCGCACCACAATTACCACCGAACGTAGCAAAGAAGCAACAACGGAACATCCTTCTCCTTCTAAAGACAAGCCGATTTCACCTTCAAATCAAAACATTCATTTGTTTACCTATATAATTGGAATTTGATAAACCAATCGTGAGGTCCATTCACGAGCAATCAAGATATAATTCGAATAAAATAATTCTTCAAATGTCTCGACAAGTCTTCTTTTTCTACATCATAGGAAAATAGAGTCAAACACTCGTCTTTCGTCTCAGGGGCTTCCATACACTTTTCCACACCTTGTGATGCTTATACTCTCCCAAAAGAGTCAAACCCAAAAGCGAAAGTGTCATACACGAACTCGGGATCCATTCCCACTCTTCAAAATGCGCCCGCACATATACATTTCCGAAGTCTTGTCTGGCCGATCGATCTGGACCATTGTTCAAACGAGGGGTCGCCGTGCGTGGCCGCAAGATGACTCTCGTCTCGCAAATAAGGATGCATTGAATCTCTCCTTCCAAGTCCTGGGCTTCGCCATTCCTTCAAAGTGTTTGCT
This sequence comes from Adenophora triphylla var. japonica, assembly GCA_022495995.1. Classification (NCBI taxonomy): domain Eukaryota; kingdom Viridiplantae; phylum Streptophyta; class Magnoliopsida; order Asterales; family Campanulaceae; genus Adenophora; species Adenophora triphylla. Next base: position 11,077 of record JAFEMH010007971.1, on the reverse strand, counting down.
TTTGCATCATCAACCTGGGGCTTCGCCATTCATCATCAATCGACTTCGCCAAGGTCACTTCATCAAACATCATGGGCTCCCTCAACAAAAATGGATCGACTATGTGCTCTAACAAAAATCGGAGCTCCAATGAAGTCATATCTAGCATGAAGGGCATCCCTTGTCATCAAGATCGCGATGTGGCAAACTCTTTGAGTTAGTTAGAAACATGATTAATCATAAGGCCTCTTTATCAAATAAACATGCTTTCAAAATACTGCTATCCTCCTTGGTACCTTGTTTACAAAATCACTCTTGGTCTCCACAAATTTTCAAACTCTTCAAATCTATCAAAAACGTATCTCTCGTGATTCTCAAGATGACTCGGCCTTATCTCTGGACATCAAACTTACCTAATCCCACCTTCTATCATCGACACTTACTCGGCCTGGCCGCCTAGTTTAACACAAATACCTTTGCCTCAATGTGTAAAAACCCTAGCCTCAAGCCTAGGTGACAAATACCTTTCTAAACCCTAGCCTCAAGCCTAGGTGACAAATACCTCTAAACCCTAGCCTTAAACCTAGTGACAAATATCTTCTAAACCCTAGCCTCAAGCCTAGGTGACAAATATCTTTTCTAAACCCTAGCCTCAAGCCTAGTGACAAATATCTTCTAAACCCTAGCCTCAAGCCTAGGTGACAAATATCTTTCTAAACCCTAGCCTCAAGCCTAGGTAACAAATACCTTTCTAAACCCTAGCCTCATTGCCTAGGTGACAAATACCTTCTCTAAACCCTAGCCTTTTAAGCCTAGTGACAAATACCTTTTCTAAACCCTAGCCTCAAGCCTAGGTGACAAATACCTTCTCTAAACCCTAGCCTTAAACCTAGGTGACAAATATCTTTTCTAAACCCTAGCCTCAAGCCTAGGTGACAATATATCTTTCTAAACCCTAGCCTCAAGCCCAAAATAACAAATACCTTTCTAAACCCTAGCCTCACGTTCTAGGTGACAAATACCTTCTCTAAACCCCTAGCCTTAAGCCTAGGTGACAAATGCCTTCTCTAAAACCCTAGCCTTAAGCCTATTTCCAGGGAGACAAGACTCCTCTCTAAGCCTTAGCAATGATTATCCCAATCTCTTAATCGCTTGGTTCTTCGGCTCCTGGGAAGCCATAATAATCCCAATCAATTCACACAACTATTCTTCACGCAAATGCAGCCTAAGTCCTTTTCGCGCATGGGCGCTTCCCGCATTTCGCAGGTCTATCCTCCATTTCAAGGGTCCGTCCCCGCATCTTCAAAGGGTCCGCCCCGCATTTCAGCAGGTCCGTACTCCGCTTCAAGGGTCCGTCCCCGCATCTCAAAGGGTTCGTCTCCCGCATCTTCAAAGGGTCCGTCCCGCATCTCAAAGGGTCCGTCCCGCATTTCGCAGGTCTATCCTCCATTTCAAGGGTCCGTCCCGCATCTTCAAAGGGTCCGCCCTGCATCTTCAAAGCGGTCCGTCCCGTACCTTCAAAGGGTCCGTCCCGCATTTCGTAGGTCTATCCTCCATTTCAAAGGGTCCGCCCCGTACCTTCAAAGGGTCCGTCCCCGCATTTCGCAGGTCTATCCTCCATTCTCAAAGGGTCCGTCCCGCATCTTCAAAGGGTCCGCCCCGCATCTTCAAAAGGGTCCGTCCCCGCATTTCGCAGGTCCGTACCTCCGTTTCAAGGGTCCGTCCCGCATCTCAAAGGGTCCGCCCCGCATCTTCAAAGGGTCCGCCCCGCATCTCAAAGGGTCCGTCCCGCATTTCGCAGGTCTATCCTCCATTTCCCTGTGGTCCGTCCCGCATCTTCAAAGGGTCTCGTCCCGTACCTTCAAAGGGTCCGTCCCGCATTTCGTCAGGTCTATCCTCCATTTCAAAGCGGTCCGTCCCGCATCTTTCAAAGGGTCCGCCCGCATCTTCAAAAGGTCCGTCCAAGCATCTTCAAAGGGTCCGTCCCGCATTTCGCAGGTCTATCCTCCATTTCGCAGGTCTATCCTCCATTTCAAAGGGTCTCGCCCATACACTTTCTCTCTCGCACGCGAATCAAGACTACACTTGGTTTGTTCCATCACACATTAATTTTCAAGGGGAAAATCAAGACTATACTTGAATTTCCTTTCCACAACATATTTTCATTACACGGAGAAATCAAGACTACACTTGATTTGTTCCATCACACACGATTTTCAAGGGAAAAATCAAGACTATACTTGAATTTCCTTTCCACATAGTTATCTCAACAAATCAAGACTACCACTTGATTTTGTTCCATCACACACAATTTTTCAAGGAAAATCAAGACTATACTTGAATTTCCTTTCCAAATATTATCTCACGCAAATCAAGACTACACTTGATTTGTTCCATCACACACAATTTTTCAAGGGGAAAATCAAGACTATAATCGCTCTGGAATTTCCTTTTCCACAACATATTTTCACACGGAGAAATCAAGACTACACTTGATTTGTTCCATCACACACAATTTTCAAAGGGAAAAATCAAGACTATACTCTGAATTTCCTTCTTCCACAACATTATCTCACACACAAATCGAGACTACACTTGGATTTGTTCCATCACACACGATTTTCAAGGGAAAATCAAGACTATACTTGAATTTCCTTTTCCACACATTATCTCACAAATCGAGACTACACTTGATTTGTTCCATCACACACGCATTTTCAAGGGAAAAAAATCAAGACTATACTTGAATTTCCTTTCCACATATTATCTCACAAATCAAGACTACACTTTGATTTGTTCCATCACACACAATTTTTATGGAGAAAATCAAGACTATACTTGGAATTTCCTTTCCACACACAACATATTTTTCCCTCCCTGAGAAGTGCAAGACTATACTTGATTCTCCTTTCCTGGGTACATCTCTCAATCATTATTCTGACCGCCCCTAGATTCCGATCCTCAAAGCCTTGCCACAAATCGCATCTTGGCTTGGAAACGCCGCACAGGTACTAAACGCCCACATTTTCGAACTACGGCTTTGGCTTTCTGGATTCCTCTTGGGATACGTAGGTAGCCCTAGACGCGGTCCAAATGGCCACTCTGACCTTACCTCCGGTCATCTTCCCATTTGTGACTTCAACAGTCCGAAATCCTCTACAATCATTGTCTTACCTCCCCGAAATCCCTTTTTTCAGACGGATCCTATTTCTTATCGTTTCGACCCCACTTGTCTTACATGAAGAAGCTGCCGCCGAGGGGCTACTGTTAGTACCCTGGTCCGAAAAGACCATGTGACCAGTGGACTCAAGCGGAAAATTTGGGACTAAATTGGCATTTTGGAAGCTTTGGACCAAATTTGAATTTATTGAAAATTCGTGTGGACTAAACAGGAAATATGGAAATTTGGGACGAAATTTGATATATTAAAATTCCCGGGATTAAAATGAAAATAAAATCCTAAAGAGCGAATTGCAAAAAGAAGTCATTAAAGTGGTCAAAATGCAATGAGAAGATCATGGACGAAATCGAATATTTATGATACAAAATATGAGCCTTGTGCATTTGGCACTCATGGCCGTAGGGAATCTGGGACATGGCCGAGACTTCTAGTGCCAAATTGGCTCGGCCAATGCATTGTGCAATTTGGGCCGGCCTAGGCCATTGCAAGCACTTGGGGCCACGGCACGCATTAGCCAAGAATTTGGGCACAAAAGTAACAAATGGCCGATCGACCCTTTCCCTTTTCCCCACATCGGGGCTGCTAAGCCGTTCCTCCCCAATTCTTTCTTCTACTATATAAACCCCCACTCCGCCTTTGCCATACACTTTGAACACAATAATGTATTCTACGGAAAACTCAAGACAAAAACTTGAGGTTTTCTCCATAGAAAACTTCGAGACTAAACTCGAGCTTTTCTAAGTCTAAATATTTTATCAAGTTAACTGCTCTCTTTCGAATCTTCATAGATTCGATCCAAAAGCCTTGCCATCATTAGGTAAGTCTTCTCGTTTATTTTTTCTCATTGCCTTTATTATTATTGTCTTTGTATTATTATGCTAGTATTTATTATTTGCATGCTTAGTATTTTAATTACTTTATTTCTTGCTTATGTCCATATATGCTAGATTTAGGATTGTTTTAATATATTTAAATATGCAATAGCCGAGGATGATCTAGTGGTTTCGCCAAGAAACCCAAATGGATCTAGGAAACTATTTCTTTCCTTCCAACTTAGTTATAATTGTCCCATGATCAACAATCCCCAAGGATGAACGTTGATTAGTGCACCTTTCCGAGGGCCTAACTCAGCAAGGTTCTAAAAAGGTGTGATCATCAATTAATTCTTTCTCTCCCTCCTCCTTATGCATGATCCCGTTTCTTCTATCTATTCCCCCGTAAACACTCCACACACAACCAACACCCCACACATGCTAGGAAAGACCGATCCGCTTCTGGGGCAATAGGAGTGATAGCGTTTCTTCTTCTCGTTGTAATCCCGACCCCGAACCCAATTAACTCGTTTAGCCTTTTTTCAAAGCTTTGGGCTATATCAAAGCTGCCGCGTGGCGACTTCTCAAAATTTTAAATAATATTTTTTAATATGGTTTAAATCTGAGTGTCACCGAATGAATATCCTATTTCGATCCGACTTTTATAATTATTTATTTCAAACTTCCGAATGCGCGCGCTACACGGACGGGGTATTCGCCACAAGGTCCGATAGCCCTTCCAGCTCAATCTGCTCGCACCGTCCGGCTACTCTCCCATGACGGGATCAACAGATGCTGAGGGAAACGGAACCCCGCCACTAAGGAACCTCTGCACAATGGAGGAGGTGTCAGCGAGCCTTCGAAACCATCAAGAAGCGCCAAGAAGAAAGCAAGCTCCGGATCGTAGACACCTTGCGTCTTCGAGGAACAGCTGCAGCTCCCAACCCGATGGAACCTTGGTTCTCATAGAAGACGAAGACATACCGGCTCTCTGGTTTCTCAAAGCTATCAAGCCAGTTCCGCCCGCCAAGCTACGAGATCCCAAAGAACGCAAAGCGCCTTCGCTCAAAGCTCCTCAGCGCTGGGCCAAGCAGCTCCGACATGCCCGCCAAGACAGGCTTTCCCGCCCGCACATCAAGCTTCAGATTTAACAAAGACACATACGTGCCCGCTCCGCTGATCCCAATGCATCTCGGTATCCCCAGATTCAATCCTTTTGCCTCTATACGAGCCTCGCAACCACAATCAAAAGTCCCCATGCTTACTGTGTGGACAGCATCCCGAGCGGATATCCCGACATCTCAAGCTTGCCACTGCTAGTCTCGCCAATTGAAGGGCTAATGAATCATTTCCCAGCCTCTAAACACAACCCTTAGCGGACCCGGCAATCACGCCTCAACTTCAACACCCTGCAGGTACGGGTGGCCATACACTCAACTACCTCCCCAAGACTCCCGAATGGCGATCCCATCGCCCAATCCACCCCCATCTTCTGCTTCCGTCCCCGAAAACGGTAACCCACCTCGCACTCGATCCTCACATGGCTGGGCGATCGAACAAATGAAAGACATGCAAGGCAAGCTAGCTAGTTCTCAAGGACTCCCTCCTGCCTACCGATCCGAACAAAGTGGTCCCTCTCTCCTCCAAAGTTCAGATGCCGGAAATGGAAAAGTTTGACGGGACATGTAATGCCCAAAAACCCACATCGACACCTACGTCCTGGGTATGAGAGCCAAAGGGGCAACCCTCAACAGATGGCAGATCACTTTCAAAGATTCCTCAAATCCACAAAGACTAAGGTGGTTCCTCAATGTGAAGGCGTAAAACCGCTCCACATGGGACCAACGTGAAATCTTCCCGAGAAGTACCGCGCCAACCTTGAATGGGAGACAAAACCGCCATGACCCGCAAGCCACCGAACAAAAGGATGACGAACCAAAGGGGCGAGTTCTACAAAAGATGGAACTGAAGCTAAGCGAGATAATGGATCCACTTTCCAAAGAAGAGCAAGATGGACATCTTCCATTCCCGCCTCAAGCCATCTTTGAGGACCTTGATCACCACCATTTCTATCCGGATCTCCGTGCTACGGTCAACGCCGGACAAAGTTTGAAAAGACTTCGAGTCTTCAAAAGGCAACAAGAACCCCTCGCCTCATCTTACCGTTATCGAACAAACTTGGCAACTTCAACTCCTACGCCCGACCAAAGGAAAAGAAGCAAATGAACAAGACACTACATTCGTAACGGAGCTCAAGTAAACCGCGATCAAGCGGCCCCCAAAGAATAACAATCCCCTCGCTTCCCACGCCTCCAAAGATTTAGATAACCTTGAAATGCCTCGGGGTCAAGTATTCAAGCTGGGTGAAACGAAATCTTCTCAAACCACTCGAGAATTTCCAACCGAAGACTCCCAAACCCAACATGGATATGAGCAAGCACCGCGCCTTCCACAACTACCCCGGCCACACCACCGACAATTGCTTCGTGCTCAAGCTGTGTGGTCCAGTGGGCTCATCGAGGAGGGAAAATTGGAACGCCCTCGTGGTCCCAATACCATCGGAAATCCATTCCCCGAACGACAGGTAAACTCAATAGCCTTTGACGAAACTCCAAGCGAGAGCAGCACCCCCGCAATTTCCGAAACCGCCGCATGCCGTCCCGCTATGACTGGGAGCGTGAAACCAGAGTCAAAAGATCTCGCGACCGGGAATTCCGACAAGAACGCCTAAGGGCAACCGCCTCCCTACGATCTTTGCCCTAACCAAGGCATACAAATGGATGGATCGAACGTTCCCTCGTAAGAGACCGAGTCAAACGGTAGCACGGGAAGCGGTTTAGCCTTCACAAAACGACGATGACTTGCCAATATGTGAGAATCGCACAACGAAGCCCTCTCATCCTCATAAAAATAGAGATGTTCTTCCTCCCGAACGTCTTGATTGATAACGGCTCCGCAGCCAACATCATCGCTGAGCACACCGAAACGACTCCGCATCGACCGTTCCCTCGATAAGGCCTTCACCTCGGGTAATCCGAGCCTACGATTCCACCGCACGACCAATCGTAGGAGTCATCAATTTGAGGATCCACCTGACGTACAACCGGAGTCGGTAGAATTCCAAGTCGTGGAAATCAAACCAACCTTTCTCTCGCTTTGGGACGACCTGGGATACATCGATGAAAGCAAGATCATCTACTCTTCACCAATGCTGTGAAATTCATCAATGCCAATGGAGCGATCGAAGTGATCCGTGGAAGCAAGGTAATGGCAAGTGCTTGGCCGCAAGCTACGACCCGTAAGAAGGTCCCGACATGACCGAATACTCTTCCCTGCATAATTCTCCTACCCCGTCCCGCTACGAAGTGGATCCTTACATCCACGCTCTAAGCCGCGACGAGCCGGAAATCGAAGAACTCACGGGTCGATGACAACTCGAGATATGCGACCGTGAAGAAATGCTTAAGAGAGGATCAAGAGACGGATGCCCTAACGGAGATTGATCGAGGAGTAGACCCTTACTTCGCCGAAAACCCTCAAGCAAACCGGCTCATCACCGATCCCCTAAGCATACAAGACAACCCTCTAGCCGACACTCCTGATCTTACGGGGACAAACCCATCACGCCTAGTTCAATTCAACATTCCGGTGTCCGACCGGGATGAACAAAGTGGGCGCAACCTCCTCCAAGGCTTAATCAGTGGAAGGAGATATAGCATGCTCCTCGAATCGACATTGTAAATGTCGTCCAAGCAAAGATCCCGTATAAAGAGGCAGATTCTATGAAAGTGATCAACATCAAGCAAGAATCAACTCCGACCGCCGAATGCTTCGCCCTCTTAGAAGTAGCTCCTCGCCGACTTCTATCATCAAAAACCCCCAAGGACTCGGTGGCAACACTAATGGAGTGGACATCATCGTGGGAGCAACCAAAAACCTCCGCGATCCGGTTTGAAATCGAACCGCATGCAAGCTACTTTCCGGACTCATGCCAAGGGAAGATTGGCCACCCGAACCCAAGACCACTCCCTCTAGAGCTACAGCCCATCCGAGAGTAATGAAGCCTCGGTCCAATCCTCGTCGCCTATAGTCTAGCTTCTGAGTCTTGTTGTCTCGTGTATTCACATCTTTTTGAGTCTTTTGACGGCTTTACGCCCAACGATTGTGAATTCGATCAACAATGTACGCCTTCACGCTTTCAATAAAAGGTCCGACCTTTCTAAAAATCATTTCATCTGCATCTTTAACAAATGATGATGTTAACTAATCAAAACAAGCTTAATAACAATTCATCTATACAAAAGGCAAACACATTAATTAAATAAATGCATCAAGCAAACATTTAAGCATGTTGCCAAACGAGAGAAAAACCGGGCCCAAGCCGCCGAGAAGGTTTTAATCACAACGATTTGTAAGATTGTCGAAGAGCCAAAGAGACGCAAGTCCGACGCCATTTCCAAAGACAAACCGTATCTTCCAATACCTCAAGAACGGGAAACCACCTTCATGAACAAGGAAGACCCACACACGTAAGGGGTCAAAACCAAGAGCATCATGGCCCTAAAACGCCTCGCCTCTCACTTCGTCATCCTCGGGGACATGCTATACAAGAAACGCTACTACGGGCCACTCCTACGCCGCATCGCCCAGAAGAAGCAAACAAGTTCATGAACGAAGTCCACAATGGGGCTTGCGGTCCCCACTACACGAACGCCAGAGCCCCCGATGCAAATCATTCTCGTGATGGGCTACTACCGGATCTCCATGGAGGCGCATTGCATCCACTTTGTCCGAAGCCGCGATAAGTGTCAATCGGCTTCTCCAACCTCAATCATCTCGCCCCCACGATCTCTACCGCATGACTACACCCCCGGCCATTTGCCACTTGGGGAATTGGACGTCATCGGAAAATCGCTCCGCTGTGCAGCAAGAACGGTCACGAAGTTCATCTTAGTAGCCATCGACTACTTCACCAAATGGGTCAAAGCCAAGTCCTACAAGGTACTCACCTCCAAGAAGGTCGCGCATTTCCTCAAGGAAAACATCATCTCGCCGATACGGCATCCCAAATGAGGTCATATCGTACAATGGTTCACACTTCGAGGGGGAATTCGGCTGCATCGCCGGGCCGAATTCAAGATCACACGCCACAAATCTTCCCTACCGGCCACAAACAAACGGCGCCGTGGAAGCAAAGAAACAAAACCCTCGAACGGATCATCCGAAAATGACCACCCGAGGACGAGATTGGCCCGAGAAGCCGCACTCTTGCACTTTGGGGCTACCGCACATCGGGCCGTAATGCCCACGGGAGAAACCCCATTCGCCCGACATACGGGATGGAAGCAAGGCCCTTCCCATTGAATTGGAAATTCCCTCACTCCGAGCGCCGCCGGAAAATGACATCAACGAAGTCGAATGGCTCCAAGCCGACACGACGAATTGGCTCGCTAGACGAGCGACGACTAAAGGCCATGGAACACGTCCGAGCCTATCAAAGCAGTGATGGCTAGAGCTTTCGACAAGAAAGTCAAGTCCCGAGACATCGTGGAAGGCGACTCTTGTACTCAAAGAAAGCCTCCCACTCGAACCAACCCATTGGGAAAATGGGAACCCACATGGATCGGCCCTTTCGTGGTTCAAAAGATCTTCTCCGAGGTGCCATGAAGCCGATGCACCTAGACGGCAATCCCTTCATGAATCCAAATAACTAAGCAACTTCGCAGATACTTCGCCTAAAGTTAAGAACAACTCGTGCAGATCTCGCACTCCATGTAGTGTCGAACTACAGCAGACTGAGCCCTCTAGTCCGGGGAACGTAGGCAACCTTAATTGGTCCGGTCTAAAAATACACAAAAAGTCAAAAGTTTGAATGTCAATCAAGACTCTCCATCAAGCTACGCACTTTTCAAGAACACGCCCAACAAGCCACCTTGACCCAAGTCAAACGACGGCGGCAACATCAAAGGACATCCGAGGGTCACTCAGCATCAAACGACTGACTCATGTCTGCTTTCAAGCCAGGGGCTTGTCTTTGCCTTCACGCGCTTCAAAACAAAAAAGAGCTCGAGCAAGGGCTCACAAAAAAAGGAGCTCGAGCAAGGGCTCAGAAAAAAGAGCTCGAGCAAGGGCTCACAAAAAAACAAAAAATAAAAGAAGCTCAAACGTAAGCTACAAAAGAGGTCAAGAGCCCGACGCCAACAAGAGGCAAGGAAGCTACGAAAAGACCGTCAAAACGACTTGTCGTGGGATCATTCAACCTCTCGCCCAAGCACAAAGCCTAAGCAAAGGGGATTGCCACATGGCCTGCATCGCTTCGCCCGCAAATGCAATGTAAAAGTCCAAAGATGGACGCCGACAAGGTGCACAAAAGACACAAAGGCAAACAAGAGATCTTGCGTCTCGACAAAGCTTTAAAAGTAAATCACAAATCACTAACGGTTACAACATTTCTTGATGAGTTCAAGCACGGTCTACTCTCAAGTTCACAACATGCTAAAAGACAAACTTTAATACATTTAACAAATAATGTGTTTACAATGCAATGAATGGATACCTAGGAGGTCATTCCGCGCCATCTCGCGCTTGTCCCTCGCCATTCTTCCCTTTCTTCCCCTCGTCCCCGGCGAGTCTTCTTTCGCTCAACGCGAACCAACTCGCGTCTCTCGCCCGAGATCGGGGTCCTCCCCGCAGAGTCAAACAATCCAAGAGCTCGTGGCTTCATTCGCCCGTGCTTCGGCTCGGATCTCCTCCCCGCGAGTCCGTAAAAGAGGACCTCTCCCCGTCGCCGGTCAACTCTAGTCTCGTAGTCAAACAAAGTGTCTCCCGTCACATCCAAAGGGTCGACTGTGCTTCGGCACTCCTAAGGCAATAGCTACTACGGCAACCGGGTCCTGTAATCGCTACACGCCTCGCTTTCCAAGGCCACTTGGGATCGCCCAACACGCCGCTCATACCAAAGCCGTGTACCGAGTCGTCAATACGACACTCCCCGACGTCTAAGGAGCACCACAAAGAGGGAAAGCGGAATACTTCCATACCCTCGTAAAATACAAGAAAGCACTGTAGCCGCCATACAAAGAGGAGCTATCTCCGCATAGTAGCA
>JAFEMH010007970.1:30000-69115 GCA_022495995.1 Adenophora triphylla var. japonica | reverse complement strand
CACCCCTAATATTCTTTAAATGTTGTGTGTGTGTGTGCTTTTAAAAATGCATGCCGTTTCGGATGTCTACATTGTACACTACGTATTGAAATGTATTGAAATAGTAATGGAAGGAAGCCTTACCAATGTTGGTTCGTGTCTCTGTCCTTCCGCCGGGGAATAGTGTTTGAGGATGGAATGATGTTCCGGCACGGACCGGATTGCTTCGGGAGGGGCCGGTTGTCCGCGACAGCAGTTTCGGCGTGAGTTGAGATTGTAGGCTGCGTTCGGCGTAGTTTCGGCGTGCGCTGGGATCGCAGTGGATCACTCGGGCAGAGTTTCGGCGTGCGCTGGGGTGGCAGTGGAGTCACTGGGCGCAGTTTCGGCGTGGTTTGGGATCGCCGGCTTGACTCGGAAAGAGCCGGACGCCTCGGGAAAGACCGTGCAAGGCTCCTGAGTACCACGAGGGGCCTCAGTAGTACCTCGAGAGTGCCTCGGGCAGCGCGGAGCTGTCGCGGAGCGCTCGAGGAGGCTTCGAGCACCACGAGGGGCTCGAAAGGCCTCGGAAGGATCCGAAAGGGGCCGGGATTGCCCCGAAGGGTCTTAGAGGGGAGCCCGAAGGCTAAGGGAGGAAGAGAGAAGAGGGAGGTGTGAAAATGAGGGAGGGGGAGCCCTCATTTATAGTAGGAAAAATTTGCAAAGAGGTCCGTACGGACCTCCCAAAGTTATCCGTAATTTTGGTTTTCCTCGATTTGAGGGAATATGTGATGATGGTGAATATTCCGGAATTATGATGTCCCCTATGCAAAGAGGTCCGTACGACCATCTCGCATGCAAAGAGGTCCGTACGGACCAACCATGCATGAGGGTAATCATTTTCTCCGAGATTTGAGGGAATATTGTGGACTTTAAGGGGATTCAAGAATTATTAAAGCAAAGAGGTCCGTACGGACTACTTATGCTTTTCCAATTTCCCGAAAATTCCCAAAAGGTCCTTTTGTCCCTTTTATCCTGTAAAGGCCCCTCCCTTGGTTTGGTTGAGGGTTTTGAGAGGGTTTTGAGTGCCATAGGTCTTCGAGACTCGTGCTTGTGAGTCTCGCGGTGTTTCCCGTGTGTTCAGCAGAGGGTGATCCAGATTGGGGTACTTACAGAGCCCTCAACGACGTCACTTTCTGAGGAAGTGGGGTCGTTGATAAGATAAGTGGTCCTAACTGGATCGCGTGGCCGGGAGAGGAAGTGACCGTGGAGGTCGGTGGGAGGACGTGGCGGTGTCCCGTTGTGTGACCGTTTAGGTCAATTGGCCGGACCCCCGTGATAGGATTCCTACGTATCCCCGGCGGGAATCAAGCCCGATCGTAGTTCGTGTGTGGGCGAGTGTTGTAGTGCAAGAGGACGGGAGATGTCCTCTCGACTAAGACTCTATGGGTGGACGTGGTGGTGTCCCGGGTGACCGTATAGGTCGATGGCCGGACCCCGTGATAGGATTCCTACGTATCCCCGGCGGGAATCAAGCCCGGCCGTAGTTCGAGGTCGTGAAATTGTGAGCGATGTGGGCGTGATGGTGCCCTGAAGTATCGTGTGACCGCCGAGGTCAGTGGTAAGGATAGGGTGGTGTCCTAAGATGTGGTGACCGCCGAGGTCAATTGTGAGGACGTGGTGGTGTCCTAGGGTGGAAATTTTACGATTTTCCTAATCGGGTGGTTTAAGGCCTTCCGTGCCGAGATAGTGATTTGGGAGGTTTATACGGTCTTCCAGACCGAGTGGTTTAAAGCCTTCCGGGCCGGAGATAGTATGAAGACTTGAGTCATCTTCCTGCGCTGCATGCGAGGACTCAATCGTCTTCTAGCCGCGGTCAGTGTCATGTATGAAGACTCGAGTCGTCCTCGACTGCGGTTTGCCATGTGTGAGGACTTTGAATCGTCTTCCGGCCGTGGTTTGTCATGTATGAAGACTTGAGTCATCTTCTCGACCGCGGCTTGCCATGCGTGAGGACTTGAATCGTCTTCCGGGCCGTGGTTTGTCATGCGAAGACTCGAGTCATCTTCCGACCGTGGTTTGCCATGCGTGAGGACTTTGAATCGTCTTCCGGCCGTGGTGGTGCCATGCGATGAAGACTTGAATCGTCTTCTGACCGCGGTTTGCCATGCGTGAGGACTCGAATCGTCTTCCGGGCCGTGGTTGTGGCGCGTATGAAGACTTGAGTCGTCTTCTCGACCGCGGTTTGCCATGCGCGAGGACTTGAATCGTCTTCCGTCGTGGTTGTGTCATGTATGAAGACTTGAGTCGTCTTCGATCGCGGTTTGCCATGCGTGAGGACTTTGAATCGTCTTCCGGCCGCGGTCATGGAGGCATGGCCGCCTTGAGCTTTGATTGCGAGAGGTGTAGATGCCTCGTGCTATGTCCGCCGGGGAGAAGGTCGGACTTACGATGACCGCCTGTTTGTCCGTTGGGATCATCGTGGCCTTGTAGGGCCTTTTCGCCGAGAGGGTGACTTCGGGCTTACTTTGATGGCCGGTTTCGAGTTGCCGCTGAGCGGGCAAGGATGACGGCCGGTGATTGCTTCACCGTTTGGCGTTTTGGAGGCGTTTCGTGCCTCGGGATTTGTACTTGAGGTGCTGGCTCCTTTGCGCTTGTTTCACCATTTAGCGGGCGAAGGTCCGGGCACGATGACGGCCTGGCCGGGGATATGTAGTCTTGTACGACTTCCTTTCGACTTGTCGGGGAAGGAGCTCGGCTTACTTTGCGGCCGCGCGAATTGCCGCTGAGCCGGGCGGTTTCAGGGCTTATCGACGGCTCGGTGCAATTGCCGCTTGAGCGGGCGAAGTCCGGCTTACATTGACGGCCGGGTTGAATTGCCGTTGAGTAGGCGAAGTCCGGCTTACATTGACGGCCGGTGGTTGAATTGCCGCTGAGTAGGCGAAGGTCCGGCTTACATTGACGGCCGGTGGTTGAATTGCCGTTGAGTAGGTGAGGTCCGGGCTTACATTGACGGCCGGTGGTTGAATTGCCATTTAGTGGGCGAAGTCCGGGCTTACATTGACGGCCGGTTCTTGAATTGCCATTGAGTGGGCGAAGTCCGGGCTTACATTGACGGCCGGTTCTTGAATTGATGGGTTAAGGACCATATTGCACTGAATTTGCTGAAATAGGCCTTAGGACGGCCAGGGGCAAAGATTATAAGGGCAGGAAAGTAATTTGGCCTTCCCTTGCAAGAAGGTCCGTACGGACCAACCTGGGATGCAAAGAGGTCCGTACGGACCAAGTTGATTTTTTACAGTTCCCAGGTTTTGACTGGGTTAAAACCCCGAGGCCCCCTTCACTTCTTCTTCTTCAGTTCATGCATCCGAGAGAGAGAGAGAGAAGGAGAAAACCTCCATTTTTACACCAAAATCTTCCATTTTTTGCTTGAATTGCTCGCAAATGGCGGAAGGATCTCGGAGAGGTAGTCGACAACGCAGTCAAGAAGTGGTCGAGCAAAGGATAAAGCTCCAAAGAAATTGGATCTCCTTTGTTCCATCTTCGAAGAACCCGGATGTATTGTATCCGAATCTGGAGGTGCACAATCGTCGCTCTAGGAACGTCGGGGAGGTAAGAAACTGCTCCGTTTCGATTCCCTGCTCGAATTTTTTGAATGCTAGAACTAGGTTTTAGTTTTTCGCATTTTGGGATTTTTGTTATTTGCCATGCCTTTTGTGAAATTCTTGACGAATTGTTGAAAATTAGCATGTAAATATTGTGAATATGTGCATTTTGTGCAGAAATGTGTAGATTAGCTTTTATTTGTGAAAATAAAGTGCGTCTCTATGAAAATGCATGTTTTGATGTTTTGTACCTTATGCTATTTATGTATGTACAATGTGGGAAAAATTGTCATGTAGGGACAAATTTTGTAAAAAAAAAAATGTGACATGTGCTGTGTTTCGTGACGGGTTTTGTTTGAAAGTAATGTGCCGTGTAGGGACGGACTTTTCTTTTGAAAATGTGTTATGCAATGTGTGCCGTGTTTTTGGTGACGGACTTTGTGGGGAAAATATGTGCAATATGTGCCGTGTTTTGTGACGGGTTATTTTGAAAATGTGTCGTGGTAGTGCTTGATCCCTCCGTTGAGAAAATTTGTACAAGGTGTGCCGTGTTTTGTGACGGACTGTATAGAAAAATTATGTATAATGCATGTCATGTTTTGAGTTGCATGTAAAAATTATGTACAACATGTGCCGTGTTTCGTGACGGGATATATGTGCTTTGGCCGTGTTGGAACGGTCTTTGTGCTTTGATTTTCTTTTGCATTAAGTACCGTGAATGACGTACCTTTGCCGTGTTTACCCGCAGATGAGGGCTCGGGCCGGGAAGGCCAAGAAGATGAAGACTGGGATCGCTCGAGGCCGTTGTTGAGTTGTGGGCCGGATGCCCGATATTTCGTGGATGGTAGGCCGAGCCCCGTGGAGGCCGGGTCTACGCTTCGGCCCGGGCGTGTTCGTGGAGAACTTGGCCGGGTTTCGACACGAGGAAGAACAAGAGCGTCTTCCTTGGCCTTTCGAGTATTGGTGGGATACCACCCACACCTTCCATCCGAGCCGGGAGAGGTGACGGTGACGCCCACGGACTTTGCCGCTATCACCGGCTTTCCTTCAAAGGAGGGCCAGCGGTGGCGAGATATGATTGCCGAGGATGTGCCGACGGAGCCGCCGGGCTTTGCGCCCGTTCCTCGCAGGGGTCTTGGCATGCCGTATAGTGATGTTGAGATGAGGATCACGGCCAAGATTGGGGCCTATGTCCGGGTACGGCCAGTGACGGCGGAGCACCGGGCGCGCTCCTTCCCGTGGTTTGCGCTTTCCGAGACTTTGTTCTCGAACCACTCGACTACGGCTCCTTTTGCTCGCCGGGAGAGCTTGATTGATTTGGAGAGAGTTTGTGATATTGCTTGGGGCGAGGCGGGCTGGCCGAGCTCTACTTCTCCTTGGACCGGTTTAGCCGGGTGTAGCGCTCCTTGGCTTGTTTTGACTTTGCTTTGGAGGTATGAGTTCATTGTCGTTTTTGATTTAGCAACTTGTCGTTTCTCCATTTTCTTTTGCACCGAGCCTTTTCTCGCTTTTGTCACAGTGTGGTTCTACGAGATTTTTCTGCTTCCCGTGGGATAGAGATCCTGGGGCCGTAGCAACAGATCCCGCTATGTTAGGCCGGGCCCGCCCGGCGAGGGAGGAGGAGGACCAAGCAGGGGGAAGCTCACCATCGCCTACGGGGATGTGCAGGAGCATTTGGAGAGAGATAGCCCTGAGAGATTTGTTTTGTATCCTTGGGCTCGATATGAGGATGATGATTTCGAGGGGGCTCCCCTGGTGACGGTGCAGCGGAAGATGCTGCGGGGCCTGATTTGTGACGTCATGTACCTAGGGGAGCGGGTCTTCCGGGCAAAGCATGGCCCGGTATGCTTCCCTTGGCTCCGAGGGACCCTCCTTTTGGGATGCTTGATTCCCGTGATATGGATGTGTTAGATTTTGAGAGGTATTTGGGCGGCGTGAGTGCCGATGAGTTTGTTTCTTTGTATAGAGAGGAGTATGGGGCCTTCGTGAGGAGGAAGCCGAGGACGCCACAGTGTGTGGCGAGGGAGAGGGAGGCTGGTCCGCAGTGGTCCCCTGCAGGTTCCGTGCCCGGGCCGGACTTTACGTATGTTCGTGGGGATTCCTCGAGGAGGAGGGTGTCTCGTACTCCGTCCCCGAGCAGTGCTCCTCGCCGCTCTACCGCGTCGATCCCGATAGACCGCGAGTGTGCTTACTCTTTTCCATCTTGGCATCTTTTCTCGTATTTTTCTCTTTTGTTGTCGAGTATGACCGTATTGCCGAGCGTTTCTGGGTCGCTTGCTTGTGCAGTCCCGGGAGGGCTTTGACATGCCGACCCGCCGCTATGTGGCGATGCGGTCTTTCGCGAAGAAGATGGCGTCGAAGATGTCTTGCCGGGTTCGCGGCGTGTGCCGGCGTACGAGCCGATGCCTTCGAGGCATTCTCGTGGATGTTCCTCCACCGAGAGCCGAGCCTGAGCCACAAGCAGAGGGACCTTCGCGGGGCGGCATAGCATGGATGCCGGACGTCTTCGGAGCTCCGAGGCCGTTGCACTTTACCAGTTCTTTCCTCAGCAGGATGCACAGGGTGAGGGTTCGTCAGAGCCTTCTTTCTTCGATCCTTTCGTCGGATTTGATCCTTCTGATTACTTTGAGTATCAGCCTCCGGAGGGGGCTCGGTACTCTGATGACGAGGATGTGACGGGCGAGTTCACCGGGATGCCAGACTTCTCGCTTGATGACCTTGGTGAGGAGGATGATGCTGAGGATTCGGACTAGGGTTCATTTGCTTTCCCTCTTTCCATATCTTCTCTTTTTTTTTTCTTTTAGCAACAGACATTAGATGTACCTGTAATAAAACACTAGTATTTGCATGGCAAACGCATTTTATTTTAGGATGTAATGTCGTTTTTGTGATTCCCGAGAATTGTCCTAGAAATGGTTGCTATTATTTATTTTTATTTTGTGCATGCCACGTGAGCTGAGAGTGCGTTTGTGGGTAGTGTATGTTTGCCGGGAATGGCTTTGGCCAGTGTTTGGGCAGTTTGGAGCAAGGTCCCGCTGAGAACAAAGGGTTGTTGTACCGTTTGGCCGGGAAATGGGTCATGGTTACAAGGAGGTTCGTACGGACATACCTAGCATGCAAAGAGGTCCGTACGGACCAACCTTGCTTTTGGGAAGGAAATAAATGCTTTCCAGTGTCTGGTCCTTCCCCATTTCCCCATTTGCAGCCATTTTCGAGCTTTCTTCCCCATTTTCTCTAGGAACCTCCATTTTTGCCATGGATTCTTCGTACGTCCCTAGAATTTTGCCGAGGCTTTCGCAGGAGAGGCAAGCACACTTCCTTGAGCAGCTGAAAATGTGGATGCGACGCCGTATGAGGCATCAGAGACGAGTTTTTGAGGTAAGGTTTCGTCTTTCCTCGATTTGGTCTTTTAAGGAGTTGGTTCCTGATTGGGATTTGTTGCGGGCTGCCACGAAGTTCTGGGATGTTAGGAGGCATGTGTATTGTTTCTCCTACAATGAAATGGTGCCCACCTTTGAGGATTTTCGGGCTTTGATTGGAGGACCGGAGGTGGAGGCCATCTCGCTTCCTTTGATTGGTGGTGCTGCGGTGAGCGTGAAGCTTGCAGGCTTTCTTCGTACTTCGTTGGTAGAAGTGCAGGGCATGATCCTTGATTCGGATCATATTGACATTTCTGAGCTGCCGGAGCGGTTTATGGTTGATGATGAGAGTGATGTCTCTTGGGACGCATTTGCCTTGTGCGTGATGGCAACGCTTTTCCTGGCCAGCTCCCTTGGCATTTGCGATGGTGCTTTGCTAGATGTGGTTGGGCACTGCAGAGCTGGAGAGGATATTGTCCCGTTGGTGCTGGGGGAGACTCTTCATGGTATCGACCGTCCGGCGACCGGGGATCGTTTCATGAGAGGGGGAAGCCCCGCTTGCTCACCTTGTGGCCGCGAGAGAAACTTCAGTGCCATGCCCGAGGCTCCGACGTCGTTTAGCCCGTGGTCATTTGCTCGCCGACCTCTTGTGTCGGGATATGGACCGCCCGCCCGGGAGAAATGGATGGCACACTTGGTACGCATCGATCCGCTGGTGGGTTCCTCACCGGAGGATTGAGACTAGGAGGGTCTTTCAGAAGGGTCCTATGTTGTCGTAGTTCCAGTTTGTCTTGGTCCTCCTTCTATATTCCGTCGCTTGTTTCCGTAGTTTGGGATGAAGCAGAGCCTTTGTTAGGCCGGGATGACCTTGCTACTACGGAGATAGCTCCTCTTTGTATGGCGTACCTCCTGTGTGCTTTCTTGTATTTTCCGAGGGTATGGAAGTATTCCGCTTTCCCTCCTGTGGTGCTCCTTAGACGTCGGGAGAGTGTGGTAATGACGACTCAGTACCTGGCCTGGTATGAGCAGCGTGTTGGGCAGTCCCACGTGGCTTTGGAGAGCAGGCGTGTAGCGATTCTGGGACCCGATTGCCATAGTAGCTATTGCCTTAGGAGTGCCGAAGCCTGGTCTGACCCTCAGGATGTTACGGGAGACACTTTATTTGACTACGAGACCAGAGTTGACCGACTGACGGGGAGAGGTCCTCTTTTACAGAATCGCAGGGAGGAGATCCGAGCCGAAGCACGGGCGAATGAAGCCCTGAGAGCTGCTGGATTGTTTGACTCTACGGGGAGGACCCCTAATCTCGGACTGAGAGATGCAGAGTTGGTTCGCGTTGAGCGAAAGAAGACTCGCCGGGGACGAGGGAAGAAAGGGAAGAATGGCAAGGGGACAAGCGCAGATGGCGCGAAATGACCTCCTAGGTATCCATTCATTGCATTGTAAACACATTATTTGTTAAATGTATTAAGCTGTCTTTTAGCATGTTGTGAACTTGAGAGTAGAGCGTGCTTGAACTCATCAAGAAATGTTGTAACCGTTCGTGATTTGTGATTTACTTTTAAAGCTTTGTCGAGACGCAAGATCTCTTGTTCGCTTTTGTGTATTTTGTGAACCTTGTCGGCGTCCATCTTTGAACTTTTCTGTTGCATTGGCGGACTGAAGCAGTCTGGGCCATGACGGCAATCCCCTTTTGCTTGGGCTTTGTGCTTGGCTGAGAGGTTGAATGATCCCCTGACAAGTCGTTTTTTGACGGTCATTTCCGTAGCTTCCTTGCCCTTTGTTGGCGTCGGGCTCTTGACCTCAATTTCGCAGCTTCTGCTTTGAGCCTTTTTTTTTTGTGAGCCCTTGCTCGAGCTCTCTTTTTTTTGTGAGCCCTTGCTCGAGCTCTTTTTTTTTTGTGAAGCGCGTGAGGGCGAAGACAAGCTCCTGGCTTGGAAGTAGACATGGGTCAGTCGTTTGACGTTGAGTGACCTCCGGATGTCCTTTGATGTTGCCGCCGTCGTTTGACTTGGTCAAGGTGACGTTGGGGCGTGCTCTTGAAAAGTGCGTAGCTTGATGGAGGTCTTGATTGACATTCAAACTTTTGACTTTTTTGTGTATTTTTAGACCGGACCAATTAAGGTTGCCTACGTCTCCTGACTAGAGGGCTCAGTCTCGCGTAGTTCGACACTACATGGAGTGCCAAGACATGCACGCTTGTTCTTCTTCAGCGAAGTATCTCGCGAAGTTTGCTTCCGTTGACCGGATTCAAGAAGGGATTGCCGTCTAGGTCCGTCGCCTTCATGGCGCCTCCGGAGAAGATCTTTTGAACCACGAAAGGGCCGATCCATGTCGGGTTCCATTTTCCCAAAGGGGTTAGTTCGAGTGGGAGGCTTTTCTTTGAGTACAAGGTCGCCTTCTCTCGATGTCTCGGGACTTGACTTTCTTGTCGAAAGCTCTAGCCATCCCGCTTTGATAGGCTCGGACGTGTTCCATGGCCTTTAGTCGTCGCTTGTCTAGCGTGAGCCAATTCGTCATGTCGGCTTCGAGCCATTCAACTTCGTTGATGTCATTTTCCAAAGCAAAGACTCTGAGTGAGGGAATTTCCAGCTCAATGGGAAGGACTGCTTCCATCCCGTATGTCGTGGCGAATGGGGTTTCTCCCGTGGTCGTTTCTGACCGATGTGCGGTAGCCCCAAAGTGCAAGGTGCAGCCTTCTGCCAATCTCGTCCTCGGGTGATCATTTTTCTGATGATCCGTTCGAGGGTCTTGTTTGTCGCTTCCACGGCGCCATTTGTTTGTGGCCGGTAGGGAGAAGATTTGTGGCGTGTGATCTTGAATTCGGCCAGCCAGCCCGTCGACCCCTTCGAAGTGTGAACCGTTGTCTGATATGACCTCATTTGGGATGCCGTATCGGCAGATGATGTTTTCCTTGAGGAAATGCGCGACCTTCTTGGAGGTGAGTACCTTGTAGGACTTGGCTTCGACCCATTTGGTGAAGTAGTCGATGGCTACTAAGATGAACTCGTGACCGTTGCTGCCTGGCGGAGCGATTTTCCCGATGACGTCAATTCCCAAAGTGGTAAATGGCCAGGGTGTAGTCATGCAGTAGAGATCGTGGGGAGGCAGGTGATTGAGGTTGGAGAACCATTGACACTTGTCACAGCTTCGGACAAAGTGGATGCAATCTGCCTCCATGGAGATCCAGTAGTAGCCCATCCTGAGAATGATTTGCATCAGGGCTCTGGCGTTCATGTGGGGACCGCAAGCCCCATTGTGGACTTCGTTCATGAACTTGTTTGCCTCTTCCTGGTTGATGCAGCGTAGGAGTGGTCAATGGTAGCGTTTCTTGTATAGCATGTCCCCGAGGATGACGAAGTGAGAGGCAAGGCGTTTTAGGGCCATGCTGCTCTTGGTTTTGACCCCTCCTGTGTGTGGGTCTTCCTTGTGCATGAAGGTAGTTTCCTCGTTCTGGAGGTATTGGAAGATCCGGGTCCGCGGCCGGAAATGGCGCTCTGACTTGCGTCTCTTTCGCTCTTCAAAGAATCTTGCAAATCGTTGTGATTAAAACCTCCTCGGCAGCTTGGGCCTGGTTTTTCTCTCGTTTGGCAACATGCTTAAATGTTTGCTTGATGCATTTATTCAATTAATGTGTTTGCCTTTTGTAGAGATGAATTGTTATTAACTGTTTTGATTAGTTAACTCATCACTTGTTAAAGATGCAATGAAATGATTTTTTAGAAAGGTCGACCTTTTATTGAAAGCGTGAAGGCCGTACATTGTTGATCAAAGACTCACAATCGTTGGGCGTAAAGCCGTCAAAAGACTCAAAAGATGTGAATTCACGTACAACAAGACTTGAAGCTAGACTATAGGCGACGAGGGATTGGACCAGCTTCATTACTTCCTGATGGCCGTAGCTCTAGAGGGAGTGGTGCCGGGTTCGTGGCCAATCTTCCCTTGGCGTACGAGTCCCGGAAAATAGCTTGCATGCGGTTCGATTTCAAACCGTATCGCGGAGGTTTTTGGTTGCTCCCGATGATGTCCCTCCATTAGTGTTGCCACCACCCTGGGGTCTTTGATGATAGAAGTCGCCGAGGGCTACTTCTAAGAGGGTGAAGCATTCGCCGATTCGGAGTTGATTCTTGCCGATGTTGATCACTTTCATAGAATCCGCCTTTATCCGGGATCTTTGCTTGGACGACATTTACAATGTCCGATTCGAGGGGGCATGCTATATCTCCTTCCCCGATTAGGCCTTGGAGGAGGTTGCGCCACTGTTCATCTAGGTCGGACACCGGAATGTTGAACCGAACTATGCTTTGTGATGGCTGTCCCCGTAAGATCCGAGAGTGTCGGCCAGAGGGTTGTCTTGTACGGGGATCGGTGATGAGCCGCTTGCAAGAGGGTTTTCGGCGAAGTAAGGGTCTACTCCTTGATCCATCTCCATCGTGGCATCCATCTCTTGATCCTCTCTTAAGCATTCTTCACGCCGCATATATCGTAGTTGTCATCCCGACCCACGAGCTCTTCGATTTCCACTCGTCGCGGCTTAGAGCGTGGATGTAAGGATCCACTTCGTAGCGGGACAGTGGTAGGAGACTCATCCGGAGAAGAGTATTCGGTCATGTCGGGACCTTCTTCCGGGTCGTAGCTTGCCGGCCAAGCACTTGCCATTGCACCGCTTCCGCGGATCACTTCGATCACTCCATCGGGCATTGATGAATTTCACGCATTGGTGAAGAGTAGATGATACCGTTTCATCCGATGTATCCAAGGTCGTCCCAAGAAGGCAGAGAAGGTTGGTTTGATTTCCACGACTTGGAACTCTACCGACTCCAGTTGTGCATCGAATTGGATCCTTAGATTGATGACTCCTACGATTGGTCGTGCAGTGGAATCGTAGGCTCGAATTACCCGAGGTGAAGGCCTTATCAAGGAGCGGTCGATATGGAGTCGTTTTAGTGTGCTCAAAGCGATGATGTTGACTGCAGAGCCATTATCAATCAAAACGTTCGGGAGGAAGAACATCTCTATTTTTATGAGGATGAGGAGGGCTTCGTTGTGCCGATTCTCACATGTCGGCGAGTCATCGTCTGTGAAGACTAAGCCGCTTCCCGTGCTACCGTTTGACTCAGTCTCCTCTGGGGAGCGTTCGATCCATCCATTTGTATGTCTTGGTTGGGGCACATATCATAGGGAACAGTTGCCCTTGGGCGTTCTTGTCTAAATTCCCGGTCACGAGACCTTTTGACTCTGGTTTCATGCTCCTGTCGTAGCGGTGGACAAAGATGCCGACGCCCGGGAGATTGCGGGTCCCGCTCTCGCTTGGAGTTTCGTCAAAGGCTATTGAGTTTACCATGTCGTTCCGGGGGAATGGATTTCCGATGGTATTGGGACCACGAGGGCGTTCCAATTTTCCCTCCTCAATTAGCCCCTGGACCACCTGCTTGAGCACGAAGCAATTGTCGGTGGTGTGGCCGGGGTAGTTGTGGAAGGCGCAGTGCTTGCTCATATCCATGTTGGGTTTGGGAGTCTTCGGTTGGAAATTCTCGAGAGGTTTAAGAAGATTTCATTTCACCAAAGCTTCAAATACTTGACCCAAGGGCATTTTGAGGTTGTCTAAATGCTGGAATTGTGGGAAGCGAGGGGGATTGTTATTCTTTGGGGCTGCTTGATCGCGGTTTACTTGAGCTCCATTCTGGATGTAGTGTACTGTTCCGGCTGCTTCTTTTCCTTTGTTCGGGGCAGGAGTTGAAGTTGCCAGGTTTGTCCGATAGCGGTAAGACGAGGCGGGTTGCTTTGTTGCCTTTTGAAGACTCGTGAGTCTTCTCAAACTTTATCCCGGCGTTGACCATGGCACCGGAGATCCTGGATAGAAATGGTGGCCGATCAAGGTCCTCAAAGATGGCTTGAGGCAGAATGGAAGATGTCCATCTCGCTCTTCTTTGGAAAGTGGATCCATTATCTCGCCGAGCTTCCAATTCCATCTTTTGTAGAACTCGCCCACTGGTTCGTCATCCTTTGTTCGGTGGCTTGCGAGTCATGGCGGTTTGTCTCCCATTCAAGGTTGGCGCGGTACTTTTCTAGGAAGATCTCGCTGATTTGATCCCACGTGGAGCGGTTTTCTGCCTTTACGTTAAGGAACCACCTTAGTGCTGTGGATTTGAGAGAATGCTGAAAGTGATCCGCCATCTCGTTGAGGGTTGCCCCTTTGGCTCTCATACCCGTGACATAGGTGTCGATGTGGGTTTTGGGCATTCTGTCCCGTCAAACTTTTCCATTTCCGGCATCCCGAATTTCGGAGGGAGAGGGACCACTTTGCTCGGATCAAGAGGCGGGAGGGAGTCCTTCCGAGAACTAGCTAGCTTGCCTTGCATGTCTTTCATTTGTTCGATCAGCCAAGCCATGTGGGGATCAACAGGCTGAGGTGGGTTACCGTTTTCGGGGGCGGAAACCAAAGATGGAGGTGGATTGGGCCGATGGGATCGCCATTCGGGAGTCTCTGGGGAGGTAGTCGAGTATATACCAACCCATACCCAGGGTGTTGAAGTTGAGGGCGTGATTGCCAGGTCCGCTAAGGGTTATGTTTGGGAATTGGGGAAATGATTCGTTAGCTCCAAGTAGCAGACTAGCAGGTGGCAAGCTTGAAATGTCGGGATATCCGCTTGGGATGACCGTCCCTGGTAAGCATTGGGACTTCTGATTGTGGCTGTGAGGCTCGTATAGAGGCAAATGATTGAATCTGGGGATACCGAGATGCATTGGGATCTGGCGGAGCAGCACGTATGTGTGCTTTGTTGGTGCGAGCTTGATGTGCAGCCGGGAAGCTGATCGTACGAGGCGGGCATGTCGGAGCCGCTTGGCCGACGCGCTGAGGGGAGCTTTGAGCGAGAGCCGCTGCGTTGCTAGGATCTCGTAGCTTGGCGGAGGCGGAACTTGGCCGATAGCTTTGAGAAACCGGGGGCCGGTATGTCTTCGTCCTCTATGAGAACAAAGGTTCCGTCGGGTTGGGAACCGCAACTGCGACTGTTCCTCGAAGACGCAAGGTGTCTACGATCCAGGCTTGCTGCTCTTCTTGGCGCTTCTTGATGGTTTCGAAGGCTCGCAGCACCTCCTCCATTGTCTGGAGGTTCCTTAGTGGCGGGGTTCCGTTTCCCTCACTGTTATCTGTTGATCCCGTCATGGGAGAGTAGCGGACGGTGCAGACCGTTGAACTGGAAGGGCTATCGGACCTTGTGACCTCGATACTGAAAAGGCGGCTCCCGGGTATTCTCAACCACTCTCGGTTCGCTGGAGGGGGTGACGGGCAAGGTTTAGACACAGGAAAGGCCTCACGGGATAAAAGGGGGAAAGCTCACGTGGCATGCGGTTTCCGTTTTTTTTTTATTTTTTGTTGTTTTAATTTACTTAAAACATGTTTTCTCAGAGTCCTAGGTAGGTTGGAAAAGATTTCTCTTCTTTTTCGCAACTATGCTAGATCCTGGGTCAGTGGAGACCATCTGTGCGGCTATAAGCCCCTCGTTTTGCACCTGTATTTCGACATCCCAGGGTGGACAGCCCCGGGCGAGGGTCCTATAGGGCAAGCGGTTTCCACCGGCCTAAAAGAAAAACCGAACCTAAGGACCGAGCCTGTCATGTTCGTTTTAATGCGTTAGCCATGTGAATAGTGAACCGAGCCGGCCACTGAGTCAAGATCAGGTTAAGAGTTCGGCATGACCTCTCTTTACCTTGCTTGCGCAAGGGATCTGTGACGTTAGGCGTTGGCTGGGTCATATTGTCATGGCTGACGTATCAAAGGCGTGATGACATGGTGTCATGTGAGCATGGATGTATATCCGGGACGGAACATCGTCTGGGTGTAGCTTCGGAAATCAAGATCAGGTCAAGATTTTAGCATGACCTTTCATCGCTTTGCTTGCGCAAGGGATCTTGAGTTCCGAGCCTTGACTCAGAAAATGGCCGGCATGGTATATGTATCCAGGCTGTATGACACGGGTGGGTAAAACCAACCGAGTCTGGACAGAGTGTGACTCAAGACTCAAACGTGCAGGGTTGACGCTTGGCTAGGATGGGATGTTTGGAATGATCCCGTGCGCATCCGAGAGGCCTAGGAAGACCAAATGGACTGCAACTGAGACCACTCCGGGTTGAGGGTTGTAGTGTGCAGTGTATCCGAGGCAGCAGTGCGCGTAGCGTGCAGTGTAACCGAGGCAGCAGTGTGCGTAGTGTGTGGTGTAACCGAGGCAGCAGTGTGCGTAGTGTGCGGTGTAACCGAGGCAGCAGTGCGAGTAGCGTGCGGTGTAACCGAGGCAGCAGTGTGCGTAGTGTGCGGTGTAACCGAGGCAGCAGTACGAGTAGTGTGCGGTCTCTAAAATTCTTTTTCTGAGTAACACAGAAGTTTTTGAAGAATTTTAAATGTATGCACAGATGTATATTGATGCATTTTTTTGTATTTTTATTTTTTTTGTAAAATAAAAAGTAAAGCACGTGCACACACACACACAACAGTTAAAGAAGGGGGTAAAATGAAAGTTTGACCCTCATCATCGTTTTAAAAATCTTTTGTTTTGTTTAAAAAGATTTTAAAACAAAAGATCCCCAGCGGAGTCGCCAACTGAAATTACCCGGGATCCGGCTCCTTGAGCAGCGGAGAAGGGCCCCGCGCATCTCGCATTCGCGTCGCTGTTCGGGGAATGTTCGCCCGGATCCGAGAGGCAGCGCGTTCGCGCCCCGGCATCTGGCTTTATTCCCGCTTTGCAGCGTTTTAGTTGGAGGTGTCTCGCCGTGTTTTGCTTTGTAGAGTCGCCACGCCGTTTTTATTATTAAGCCCAAAACATTGAAAAAGGGCATCAGTTTAAAAAATAATAATAAACTGTTTTTGTGTGATGAGATTTTGAGTTCGGAGGTCAGATGACTCCTCGGGAAGAGAATATTAGAATCTTAGAGCTCACCCGAGTCGCCTCGTAAAAACGAGTCTTTCGGATACCCCTAATATTCTTTAAATGTTGTGTGTGTGCTTTTAAAAATGCATGCTGTGTCGGATGTCTACATTGTACACTACGTATTGAAATGTATTGAAATAGTAATGGAAGGAAGCCTTACCAATGTTGGTTCGTGTCTGTCTTCCGCTGGGGAATAGTGTTTGAGGATGGAATGATGTTCCGGCACGGACCGGGATTGCTTTGGGAGGGGCCGGTTGTCTGCGGACAGAGTTTCGGCGTGAGTTGAGATTGTAGGGTCGCTGCTAGGCGTCGCCGCAGTCGGGATCGCAGGGATCACTCGGGCAGAGTTTCGGCGTGGTTTGGGGTGGCAGGAGTCACTCGGGCAGAGTTTCGGCGTGGTTTGGGATCGCCGGTTTGACTCGGAAAGAGCCGGGACGCCTCGGGAAAGACCAGGCAAGGCCTCGGAGTACCACGAGGGGCCTCAGAGTACCTCGAGAGTGCCTCGGGGCAGCGCGGGAGCGTCGCGGGAGCGCTCGGAGAGGCTTCGGAACACCACAAGGGGGCTCGGAAGGCCTCGGAAGGATCCGAAAGGGGCCGGGATTGCCCCGAAGGGTCTTAGAGGGGAGCCTGAAGGCTAAGGGAGAAAGAGAGAAGAGGGAGGTGTGAAAAATGAGGGAGGGGGAGCCCTCTATTTATAGTAGGAAAAATTTGCAAAGAGGTCCGTACGGACCTCCCAGGTTATCCATAATTTTGGTTTTCCTCGATTTGAGGGAATATGTGATGATGGTGAATATTCTGAAATTATGATGTCCCCTATGCAAAGAGGTCCGTACGGACCATCTTGGCATGCAAAGAGGTCCGTACGGACCAACCATGCATGAGGGTAATCATTTTCTCCGGGATTTGAGGGAATATTGTGGACTTTTAGGGGATTCAGTAATTATTAAAGCAAAGAGGTCCGTACGGACTACTTATGCTTTTCCAATTTCCTGAAAATTCCCAAAAGGTCCTTTTGTCCCTTTTTATCCCAGAAAGGCCCCTCCCTTGGTTTGGTTGAGGGTTTTGAGAGGGTTTTGAGTGCCATAGGTCTTCGAGACTGTGTTTGTGAGTCTGCGGTGTTTCCTGTGTGTTCGGCAGAGGGTGATCCAGATTGGGGTACTTACACTACCCTCAACTGGGGACCCTTACGGGCAACAATATCTATGCCCTTGAGAACAGGGACTTGACGAGCATCATTTTTTCAAACTGCTTGGCCTCATCATAAGTCTTGATATGCTGAGCAGTAAGTACAATTGATGAAGACCCAACACTTGGCCTCTTTGAGGGACCCTCCTCCACGGCCTCAAACCTTGGCCTTTTCTTGGCGAGGTCCTCTGCCCGGCATCCACCTCCTCGGTTTCTTTGAGACCGACCTGCTTCAGAGCCTCCTCAGTTGGAGGAATTATTATCTCCTGGGAACTCTGTCCCCCCCTCAGCATGGGCCTCCTCCCATCTTGATCTCCCTTGATGGAGGCCTCAGTACCTCCCACCAGCTTTAGGGGCAGTTCCCCAGCTTCTTTTGAGGCCAAGATGGCCTATCTTTCCATGACATCAAAGTGCCTCTTGTTCTTGGCTGAGGATCGAGAAGTCCTCCTCTTCAATTTCATAAGGGCCTAGAGGTCAACTATTTCTTCCTCCATCTTCCTTTCTTGCTCGACTATCAAATCTGGAAAAGACAAGAAGGAAGGATGTCAGCAAAAAGACATGAAAGGCAAAATAATAAGTAAAAATGTAAAAGTGTAAAAACCGAGAAACAAGAAATTTACAGTCGGGCAAGTCATTCATAGCTAAACATCGGTCGTCATATAGTTTGCATATGTCACAATCAAAGTGAAAAAGGAGACCGGGATACACCCTCCAGTATGGGTATCTGTTACCCGCACAACTGAAACCATGGGCACTAGCCCGTCTAATGGACCAGGCATGATGCCGGGTTGAACGTAATACCTTTCGTCGGTCTCCAAACTTGACCAACACAGGATTCCTACCTCGGCAAATTGACTCAATCTCTCATCAACTGGCCACTCCACTTCGGCCTCCTCACTTGCTCTGGAACACCGGGGATCTTAGAGGGCGGAGGGAACTCCCATCCTTCTCAACTTTCAACCCTTATGACATGGTTGTTACACCCAGAGACCTTGCTCGACATGGGGTATATCATTTTTGGCTGATTGGGATCACTCCTCACCACTAACACCCTAGTGTCTTCTTTAAAGCTTACGGTGAAGAAGTGGTGGAAGGCTGACTGGCAAGGTTCAAAACCTACTATGGCAAAGTACGATGAAGTCGGTGAGGAATCTCACGGCATTAGCCCCAATCATGGTCGGGACGGCCTGCATGTCCTCAAGGAACTCACAGATAAAGGGGTCAAGGGGGAGATAAAGGTCTAACTGGAATTGCTTATAAAAGAAATGGACATGGTTCATGGACTAAAGGAAATCATTCAAGGCATCCTTATCTTTCACAGGGACACGGGGAGATAGGTAAGGCAGTATTCCACCTTCGACACCCCATACTTAGTTGTAACTCCTCAATCATGGGCTCTCCGGCCTTAGCCGACCTAGGCCTAGGGGTGATAGCTTTACCTCATTGGTGCCTACCACGTCCCCTCCCTCGGTTGCCATCTTGGGCTCACTTGGCAAATGCATTTACAATTCTGCCCGAGGTAGAAGGACATGCTAAAGGATGAGCAACATTATTTTCTCTTCCCATCATAGCTGCATAAATTAAAAACAGAGGTCAGTTTTGCCTAAGGCAATTTTGAAGACGAGGACGAGGAAGGGTATCCCTCCCCATCCTATTAACTAAAGTCAAGGAGAGATCCTTACCCAGCAGAGGGCGCTCCAGGTGGGTGGACTTCAAATAATACAAATTGATATGGTCAATAATTTCTAACCAGCCGTGGAACATCACGATGTTTGGAGAATCAACACTAAGTCGGTCAATCCTAAACCGACTAGGGTAACCGACGTCAGTCCTAGGGCTTTGGTACCTCGTCAGAATTTCTCCTATATCATTCAAGCTCAAGATCATCCATGGCACATCGATTCTCTGGTAAATCCTAAGGTTTTGGGTATGATAGCAGTACAAGGCATTGGGATTTCTCCTCCACGTTCTTGCTATGACTATGAACGGGGAAAGAAAGAAAATTGCTCAAGAATTGCTCAAGAAAAGCTTCAAGAAACGGATAACAATGGCGGTATTATAGAACCCACCCAGAACAGAAACTATAAACCCAGAAATACGAAGTAAAAACAAGCAAAGGGCCAGAAATTATACCTGAATCGAAGGTTGGAGATGGAATATACAAACATATCAAACACACTTCGGAAATCAACAACGAACTCAAGAAACGACTTTCAGATTTCAAAGCTTATAGCCCTCTCTCAAGATTGAACAGTGATAAAAGAATAGAAAAGAAATGGATTTGACCTTTTACACCCAGATCTAAAATGGGTATGGGTCAAAAAATGGGTAAAACGTCATCTCTTCCTCTCCACATTAATGCTCTAGCGTGTTCCCAAGAAGAATGTCCCGTCAATAATGGGGTGTATCGCCCAACGTGTAATAACCGACAGATAAATAATTGCAACCTCAAAATTCAAAATAACCCGTTCGTATTCGTTTAAGCCAAGGTCGAGCACCACTTCCTCCTCAGTAAAGCCAAGCTAGGAAGTCGAGGGCCACTGAACGGTATAAACCGAAGTATGACCAGGGTCATAAACCGGGCAAGGCCCAATGGATTAGGCCCAAAACATAATCCATACAAGTCTCAAATACGACATAGGGAGTGGGCTTCCCTACCTATGCTCGTCATGCCTACTCGTCATTTCCCACTATTTCGACCTAGACATAGCAGAGCAAATAATATTACTAAGTCTACAAACTGATATGTGCCAACAAGGTACCATAATATGCCGACTAAGGCACCTATAAATGCTGATGAAGGCATCCACGAGAGGCTGACCAAGTGCCTTCTCGGTCAACATCAAGACAACTAAATGGGCCTCCCTACCCTTTCTCTCCTCTACCTCGTCATTCATTCATGTCAACCAACATCATATGTCGAGAAGCATATCTCCTAGGCATACATATAGAATGCACTTATCTAATGCTACTCAAACAAGGAATGTTGGAACTTATAATCCAACTAGGATTATAATCCTACTCTCACACAACTTCCTATTCATAGATGGACTCTTTATCCTACACCTATAAATACAAGCCATAATTCACATAATTCAGGTGAACCTATCTTTTGACTATCAACTATTTTCAATTGATTTGCTCTAATTACACCCAATTTACACTCATCATGCGAACAATATTATGGACAGACTATTTCAAATAATACAAGATTAAGAATTGAAAGAACACATGTGATAAACCCAATAAATAAAATTAGAAGGTATATAAAGAACACATATTGATCATAAATTTGATATAAGTTATTTTCAATTCATAGATGATGAGATTAGTAATCATAATTTGATGAATCATAAACATTGGTGTGAAAAAATATACTTCTCAAACCTAAAATTCTTTCATAAAAGCCTGATAATAAAATACTAGAGTTGTCCTATTTATACAATGAATGGGGAGAATATTTAGAAAGTCAACTAAAATTAGGAAACTGGGACCTAAGGCTTGGCCTCACCATGCGCCCTCTTAGCCTTTTTGCCTTCACTGCGGCCACATGATTCGGTTGCTTGTCTTCCAAAAGGTTGACCTATTCTTTGTGTTCCTGGTAAGTCCCTATAGATTCATGAAATCCCTTACACATCCTCCCTAAAAACTCTTTGCCAATCCTTTGTCACTTCAAAGTTTCTCAAAAGCCTATATTATTCACGAATTCTTGCAAATTCATTATTTTCCCAGTTTTCTATCTAAACACTAACAACTCATTTTAAATAACAAAAAACTCAATAATATAACCAATCGTAAGTCTAGAAAATACCTAACAAATGAGTATTAAGTTGATCTATATATCAACTACCCTAATTGAAGTGAATTATGATATTCGTTTAACTCGTTAATGTTATAAAGTGAGTTCAGTTTAAATTTCATCTCATCTCCCTATAGGTATTTCATGGTTAATTCCAATATTATGAGTTGCTTATTATGATTTGTTATACACAACTATAAGGATTTGGGTATTGGTTTCCCTCATCGTCAAAGGATATCATCACGGCTGAAAAAACAAAGTAGAAAAAGGAGAATAATTTGATACTATAAGAACAATAGCATTTTCAATATCTTAAATAAATTAAACATATGAATCAATGTATGCAAAAGTATTATTTTTCCTAATAGATGTATTCTTGATTGTATGGGCACATGATTATCCTTTTGGGTTTAATCATCTAGTAATATGAAAAATCATGCATTAAAATATTGAGGTTTATAAGGTTATATTTCAATATTAGATATGGCAAAATTGGAATATTTTAATAAGTTGATATTTTTATTTCTTAAACAAAAAAAATGTGACTGTTATAAAGAATGTAATTCCTAAATACATTTCATATGATTTAACTATTTTTCATTATTATTATGACGATGTTTGATAAGCCAACTATAATAATATTGGTTCTTATGGTAACAATCATAATGTTACCAAGCTTTACAGTAGCAAAAGAATCTGCAACCACTAGCGCTTTGAAACCCGACTTTGTAATGAAGAAAAATACCCATACAGATTGTCCTTGCTCTTTTGAAAATATTTTATGTTGCCCATGGAAGAGATCAACTTAATTGCAAGATCATAATGGGGTTATATTGCCATATCAATTCCAAATGTAATATATATTTTTTCTTTTATGTTTTCTACAATGACATATATAATTTGCACATAATGTGAATTTTATAAGGATGAATTTTATTCATATTTCAACTTTCAGTATACCATTAGCTCTCACTATTACTAACGTCGAGCATAAAAAATATTTTCCTTGCAAATTAATTGCATTGTTAGGATATATGTTCATATTCATGTTACCATAAGTTTGTATTCATGTTAGCGCCTTGATTCTTAGATTATGAGGATACATACCTTCTTATCCATTTTTTATCCTAGTTTTTTTTATTATAGTTGTGTGTCGATATATAAATATAGGTAAACTCTGTTTAGTCTATTTTTTACCAATTTTCATTTTGACATTATACTTGTGCTGGATATGCAAAAGGATGTTAGTAATTAATAGTCGTTAAACACCAATTCTTTTTTGGCATCCTTCCATGGCTACTACCGACACCATCACTAATGTCAAAGAGGAAAATTAACAATGAATATTCTTGATAAAAAAATAGAAATTTCTGTTTTTAATGGCATGAAAGAACCACAAATTGTCAATGATACTTGTTGCTATGTTAATGAGATAGATGATTGTGTTTATGAAATATTTTGGTATGAGGTAGATTGTGAGGAAATTGAGAGCATGTTAAATGGCGGTGATAATGTTAGGGATAATGCGGACATCTATGATATGGCTATGGATCACAAAACCGACTAACACTCTTGTAGTAACGGATCGTATCACCCCCTAGATAACTTACACAAGAAGTTGGTGTTATCTACCTCACCTTTGATAGTAAAATCTAAATCCATGGGTGCATGATTCCAAGTAGAGGAATGTTTTGCTATTGATTTATATGATTCTATATTTGTTGATATGTTTAATCAAGATAACACCACTGAAAATTGTGTAAATGAGATTGTTCATAAAGTTGAGAAAGTTGATACACCAAGTCAATGTGGGGGAAAGAACCCAATAAAGAAGAAGAATAGGCAAACATAGAAAAATCCAAAAGTTCCATGGGTACCACCGTAATTGATAAAAAATGGAACTTATGCATGAAAAGTGGTGGGCATTAGTTGAAGAGAAAGTATGAGGTGGAATAAAGGAAGAAAAGTAAAGGCCAAAGATAAAGTGGTCAATCCCTCCTTCAAATGCGTTTCTTGGGAGGCAACCCAACTATGTATGTTTTCTTTTTCTTTTGTTGTGTCAACCCTTTAACTCAAGGCATTCTTTTATTATTTTTATGCTTTGAGGATATAGCATGGTTAATGTTTGGGGTAAACAATGTTTGTGTTAAGTCACTCCTTGTGAGTCTATCCGAGACTATGGGTTTATAAGGGAGTGTATATAGTGTCATCCTACAAAAAAGTAGAAAAATTTAAAAATTTTGTTCTTTTCATTTTTTGGAATGTTAGCTAAATTCTATGATGATGTGAGAGTTCTTAATTATGAATTTTAAGTGTTATTATCAATATTTGGATATGATTATATTGAAACATGTGCATTATTACTACTTCACCTTTCAATTCCATGTATATTTTCTTGATCATTGTTACCAGTTTAGCAGACCTTTATAGGATCACATTGGCATTCTTGGGGACCCAAGTACATATTTGCATAACTGTCAATAACACATTAAATAGGCTACTCGAGAAGATATATATGGCATTTTTTAAACCCTAGTGTGAGCCTTTAACTTTCTAGTCACTCATAAAATTTCCGCTAGAACCCATTTTAACCTTTAACATGAATGAAAATCTCTCACAATTGAGAGATTATCATAGACCGTCAGCGTATTCATTTTGTACCCACACTATCTTACAATTATACTTATACACTATTTTCTCACTTTTTAAGAAAGTGAAACTAGGGAAATTGTGGGTTATACTTAGGAAATCAAGGGCCTGAGTGGAAAGAGGTCAAAAAAGGAGAAAAATGGGTTATGAATCATATTGAAAAGAGAGCCATATGCAAAGTATTGAATGTATAATATTCTTCATGATCTTTATATATTTATGCAAAGTAAAAGAAAAGAAAGAAGAGATGAAGAAAATCTGAAAAGCCTTGACCTCGTGTGTGAAAGTAGAAAGTGACCAAAAGAATGAAAGGAAGGTGATCAACTCCATGTGTGAAAGTATACCAAATTCTAAGTTTGGTGTTGAAACATGGGTGAGTGGAGAGATAAACTCGAGTGAGGACATATTTTGAATACTTTCTAGTTTCACTTGCTTGACTTCATATGTCCTTTTACCTTAATTTATAACCGTGAATCTAGCCCGCGATTGTTGCGATACATTACAAGCCATAAAGCCATATTTGATCCATAAAGAGTAGCCTGGTTGAAAGTTGTGATCAAACATGCATATGAGTGTCCTTATGCAGAATTTTCATCATATTATCATTATAGCATGACACAAGTGACCCTATAAAGTATCTTACTTTGGTGACAATGATCTCCCATTATTCATTCATATTATCATTCCGTGGTAGAGAATTGTAAGTTAGATGCATCAATGTAAGTGTATTCCCATGTTCATAATAATTCTTATAGATTATGTGTGATTGTAAAAATCTGAGACTTATATGGCTAAAAACTCTTTAAATGATGAGAACATCCCAAAAATATTTTTTTCTTTTTATTTTTTGTAGTTAGAGAGTAGTGTTATTATTTTGTTTTAGTTTTTGTTTTACTCGATTACAGGCAAAAGATAAGTTTGGGGGTATTTGATAGATGTGTTTCTATACATCTAAATGATATAACTTTAGACCTATTTGATGATCAACCTTGGGCACTTTAATGGATTTTTGGAGTATTTATGAGTACATGGAATAGAAGGCAAAATTCATGGATTATGATCTTAATGAGTGCAATAAAACGATTAAGAGCAGAGCAACAAATGAGGAATGAATGGAATAACAAAAGGAAAAAGAAGTTGTAACTCTTAGAAATGAAAACCAATGGATATTACTCATCGAGAGATTTCCAACGATATGTGGCACGTCCAAATCGGAATCCGTATGACGAAGTTATGACCTCCGAAAGTTTGCCATAAAAGGTACCGCAAATCACGAAATAGGGCACCCTCACACATGCAAAGAGGGTGACCGCCCAAGTATTCTGGGAGTTTGGGCGGCCGCACACCCTCATTTTGGGCGGCCGCACACCCTCTCCGTCCAACAAATTCAGTTTTCCAATTTCGGCTAGGATTTGGCTTGTTTTCTAATTTTTGACACCTTCTTCTCCCATGTAAAAATAGAACACCCAAACCACGTTTTAAAGATCCCTTTATGCTTTATTTGCTCTTCCAAGTTGTAACAAGGATTCTGGTTTTTAATTCAAGATTCAATTCAAGTTTTATGCATCCAATTGAAGATTTTTCAATGTTCATCATGAATATGAGTGGCTAATATCCTTTCATCTGCGGAGTGGAGGTAATATGTATCAATTTTATGTTTTAATCAATATTGAAATCAATCAAAGGTTGGGTTCATCAAAATCATTTTTAATTGTCCTAGATACAATCACATGTGTAGATATGATTGGCTTATTAACTAAATTTGTGGGTGGTGATTGTCAAGTGATTGCTTGATCCATGCAAAGCCAAACTTTTGAATGAATATAATTTAGGTTTTGACAAGTGATTGCAAAGCAAAATTGTAGGTTCTTTATTCCTAGGATTTTAATGGGTTCTTGAGTATTATGTGGACTTTGCAGAAGATATAACATTTGGAGAACACTAAATTGTGGACATGTAAACACCCAATTTTACAAAATAGAATGAACCCCCAACAATTATTGATTGTATGATTAATTTGCACATTTGTGAGATATATATGAATCCATTCCGTAGGTTTTTCTTTTCTTGAATCCGATAATTCTCAACTTGCTTTGTAATTTTCTTGTTTTAGTAGTTAGTTAAGTTTAATTGTTTAATTAGTTAATTAAAATTAAAATCCAAACCCCGTCTTTTATTTTCTGTTTAATTGTTGAGAGTCAACAAGTACAAGTGGATTCGACCCTTGCTAGTGCATATTACTACATCGATCACTCGTGCACTTGCGAGATTTTATTACAAGTGGGTTTTCCCCTATCACCTTGCACGTATGTAAGATGGCTGAATGTGCACCACTTAGCCCTCATGTTCTGAAGACGAAGGGCTATATTGATCACCCCGAAAGTCTCAGTTTCCCTGTCAGTTTGGAACTGACAACTGATCTAATATTAAATTAATTGCTTGATAGTTATGACCAGTTTGTCATGAACTACAACACGAATGAAATGGAAAAATCTATTGCTGAGCTGTATTCGATGCTTAAAACTGTTGAGCTGAATATTAAGAAGAAACTTTCTCATGTCCTCATGGCTAATAAAGAAAAAGGACTTTAAAAACAAAGGCAAGGAAAAAGTTGTCCGGAAGCTCTCCAAAGCTAGGAAGAAGAACCTTTCCAAGATCTAAAACCCATAAAAGTAAGTTAACACCACTCAAACTTTGGTCAAGTTATTTGGGCTATACACGTGGACCGTATAGGCCCAATATCTAATAAAAAGCCCATATGCACAAATGAAAATTTAACTTGTAATGATTTTACAGTTCAGTGTACCAAATACATATGAAGTTTTTCAAGCAGTAAATGTCATTACATATGAAGTTTTTACAATCAAGGATCCTGCTTATACACTTATTATGGAATATGCGTATTACATTTTAACTAAATTGGGATACTAAAACATGTTCTCATTTGTTAAAGCGTAGGTTTATTTTTCGTCATTATTAATTTTTTTGTTATGTATAATGGACATGAAACATATGTGAGACGTACTCGTGAAGAGGCTATTGAGGAAGGAATTATCGAGGTTGAAAGCACTGGACTGCCTCCATTTCGAGAAGGTCTTTGGAAGGCCATTACCATTCAACTCGGGCGACAAAAAGGTGATCGATTGTCCGAATTTGAAAATCATGGAGCTGCTTTTTTTGACTTGTTTTAATTTGGTTTGGTATGGTAATAACTCAAACTTAACTATTAGACTTTTTTTTGGTTTGTTATAAGCTATATATTTTTGAGATTTGTACGTTGTTTATTTGGTTTGTAAGACTTTGTTTTGGGATTGTTTAAATATTGTTTACGTTGTTTGTTTGGTGAATGATGTATGTTACAGATCAGATTTTTAGATTTGATAGGTGGCTTTTCGAATTTTGATTTTTTTTTTTCAATCCCGATCGTTTTACCCACGAAATATTTTGTAGATAACTTATTCAATAATTAATACTCCCTCCGTCCCATTACAAACCACAAATATTCCTTTTTTTTTCGTCCCATTACAAACCACAAATTCACTATTTCCTCCACTCATTCTCTCTCCTATCATTATTTTAATACTCACAACACCATTATAATTTACTATTCCCTCCACTCATTCTCTCTCCTATTTTACTTTTACACTCACAACATTTATATCATTATTTTTTTCCTTAATCTCCGCGTAAACAGTAAATTTCCTCTTTCTACCGGGACGGAGGGAGTATATGCTTACCCAAGAAAATTTCTTGGATAAAATTTCCATGAAAACAATGTAACATACTAACTCACGAAAAATTCCGTCGATAATTCTTAGGCCCCGTTTGGTTTGTGGTAAAGTGAGGGAAAGTGGGGGAATAGAATGGACAATTGCTCTTGACTTTTCCATTGACACTACCAGAAACTGAGTCTTTACCGACGGATTGACCAGCGACGGAATAATTCCGTCGCTATATAGCGACGGAAATTATGCTTTAGCGACGGAATAATTTTGGCATCAATTTTACCGCCGGAATTGAATTTCATTCCTTCCAAAATTGGATGGAAATGAATTCCATTCCATTGGAATGGATTTTTACAAAATTTTATGACCAAAATACCCCTCCAACCCAAATCACCCCTTGCCCCTGCCCACCCCACCCACTCCTCCTCAAAAAAAAAAATTTTTTTTTACTCATTTTTTGTAACTTCTCTGCCTACCCCACCCCCAACAAAAAAAACAAAACTTTTTTACTCATTTTTTGTAACTCTCCTGCCTACCCCACCCCACCCACCCACACCCCCACCCCAAAATATTTTTTTTGTAACTCCCCTGCCTATCCCCCCACCCAAAAAATATTTTTTTTTTACTCATTTTTTGTAACTTTCCTGCCTACCCCACCTCACCCCCTCCCCCCAAAAAAAAATTTTTACTCATTTTTTATACCCCTGCCTACCCAACCCCCCTTCCCCCAAAAAAATTCATATTAATTTTTTGAAAGAAGGGAAAATTGGACATTTTATATGTTTTCATTCCATTCCTATAATTTGTATTTTCAAACCAAACATGATTGTTGAAAAAATGGAAATTTCATTCCATTCCATGCCAACCAAACATGAGGTTTGACCACTTTTTATTCATTTTCAATTCCTTCAAGAAACCCATTCCATTGACCATTCTATTCCTTCATTTTTTTTCCATCGAACCAAACGGGGCCTTAATATTATTTTAATTCGAATATTCACGGAAATTTTCGTGAATAATATTCATATTAAAATAATAATAAGAATTACCCACGGAAAATTCCGTGGGTAACCACCGGTGAATTTTCGGTGATCGGGGATAAAATTTCCGTGTGAATTTTTTCTTATTTTCCGATGAACATTTTGCTTTTCCACGGATATTTAGTGGATAATACCCACGAAATTTTTCGTGGGTATTACTCACAAAATTTTACCCACGGACTTCCTATGAACAAATTCCTTGGGTAAATTGTTTTTACCCACAAAATTTTCTGTTTACCCACGAAATTTTTCGTGAGTAATAACCCTTTGGCTTAAAAATTAACAATGGGCAGTTATCCGAAAATTGGACACTGTTTTGAAGAAACAAAAATGAGTTTTGTCACTAGGATTTGGTATGGATCAGTGTAAGAAGGGTGAGGTGTGGGCTTCTATTGATAAGAAAAACAGAAAAAAAAAATGTAGGAGAATAAGAGAAGAGGAAACATAGAAAGAGAAAGAGAAGGGAAAACGTGAACAAAGAAGAAGGAAGAAAAATAAAATTTGGGTAAGTAAATTCAGATTAATTTAAAAATCTGTTATTATATCAAAATGACAAGGCTTTAGCATAATTGATGTTGCTGATGTATTTGTTCTTGTCCTATTTGTAATATACGTGTGTGTATGTTGTCTGATTATGAGTGTGTGAAAGTGAAAGTGTGTGTCTGATTGTGGGTATGTGCGTGTGTTATAGTTAGTATGTGTGTGTGTGTGTGTTTATTTCAAGCATAGTGTCTTCTTTTAGATGTATATGGGTGTTTATTTTGTCCATTAAGTCGTTTAAAGGATTATGTAAGGTTGGTCTAATTCCTGACATTCTGAATGGGTTTTGAGAGGCTGGTATTTGCTTCTTATATGTCATTGGTTCTTTTTCTTTTCTATTTGATGGTGTCATATTGTATAATTTCGAATATTCTGTGTATCTTTGAGATATAATCCCTGTTTCTGGTTGCTTATTAACGGGTGTAGGAAAATCTGTTAAGTTTATATCTTCTATTTCTCTTTTTACCATTGCTATTCCACTTGTGACATTATCCATCTTATCTTCTACCCTATCTAATTGTTGTCCAATAGTGTGTAAAGCTAAATTTGTCCAGTTATTTTGTAAATGTAAGTCTTTAGTTATCTCTTTTTTTCTATTTGGTCAGGGAGTTATTTTGTAAATGTAAGTCTTTAGTTATCTTTTTCTTCTATTTGGTCAAGGTGAACTATTGGTAACATTATGTGATTTACTCCGTTTTTGCAAAAATAAACTGGTTCTAGGGGGGTTTTTCGCTTTCGTAATAATCATGACTTGGTAATAGATTGCCTGCATTTACTTTGTGCCACCTTCTCACTTTTTTAGTTATTGGTGTTATTTTATATAAATAATCATTATTTAGAAATTCAAAGAATGGTGTATGCATTTCTTGTAATTTGCAAAATTCATAATATGTTTCCTTAATTGTTTTTTGTTCTTTTTCGTCATATGATTCGAAAAATAGCTTTCTATTTTCTTTGTTTTCTTTATTTTTGAAATTTTTTCTTAAAACATTCTTATCTAACTTGAATTCATTTTTTATCATGTTTACTGTAAAATTACTATCTTCATAAGGGTGGACAAAATTTCCATCTCTTTTTATGCCAATATTATTTGTTTCATATTGGTTTTCTGTTTCAATTTCTGTTTCATAAATTGGTTGTTTATTTTGTGAACTATTTCCCTGTTTATTTTCCTGTTGGAATTCATATCTTCCTGAGGTGGATTTTCTAGATGGTGTATTAAAATCAAGGTTTTTACTTCTGTTTAAGGATTGTAATCTTTTGAATTTTAGATCTACTGAGCCATCTTCGTATTGTATAACTTGTTCTAGTTTATTTGTTTGTTTCTTTTTTACACTTGTATTTGGTACAATTTTAGATGGGTAAGTTCATTTTTCAAGTAGAGTTATTTCACTCCATTTAATAGTTTTTGGAATTGTTATATTAGCTTTTGTGTTGTCAATTTCCCAAAAGACTGTCTCTCTCCATAACCATCCATTGTAACCATCAACCATCTACCACTGTACGATCAACCATTGTAAACAAGAGTTCTGTAATATATAAAAAGTGAGTATTTCTTATGTGTACTCCTACTTATACTTATGCTTTATAATGCTTTAGAATGTTATACTTATAAAAAGTATATAGGTCGAAAACCAGCCAGCTGAATAAGTGTTATCACTTTTGAGAATGATGTTTTAAATCACTCACAGCAGCTGTATAATATTCAAAATTTATACAGTGTGGCGGGTAGAACAATGACCATGTACTTAATAAGTATTAGGTCAACTTTACT
This sequence comes from Adenophora triphylla var. japonica, assembly GCA_022495995.1. Lineage (NCBI taxonomy): Eukaryota > Viridiplantae > Streptophyta > Magnoliopsida > Asterales > Campanulaceae > Adenophora > Adenophora triphylla. The sequence goes on along the minus strand of JAFEMH010007970.1, from coordinate 38,557 downwards.
ATTGAAAAAAGTCAATTTTACTATTTTACTGTAGCAAATTGAATTCCGTAGCTTTTTCTGATGAATTATGTATTTTTGGTTGTTATTTATCCTTATTAGTCTCATGCGTAATTATATATATATATATATATATATATATATATATATATATATATATATATATATATATATATATATATATATATATATATATATATATATATATATATATATATATAGGTTTTCAAATGAGAACCATAACAAAATGAGAACCGTGAGAACCACTTGTATACACTTGTTTACAGTAGATACTTAGCTACTGTATACATATACAGTCTACTGTATATGTATACAGTAGTTAAATATCTACTGTATACTAGTGTATAACCACACGTATACACTTGTATATAGTAGCTAAGTATCTACTGTATATGTATACAGTCTATTATATATGTATACAATAGTTAAATATCTACTGTATACAAGTGTATACAAGTGGTTCTCACGATTCTCATTTTAAACGGCTCTCATTGGAGTGTGACCCCTATCTATCTATATATATATATATATATATTCAAAATTTATACAGTGTGGCGGGTAGAATAATGACCACGTACTTAATAAGTATTAGGTCAACTTTACTATTGGAAAAAAGTCAATTTTACTATTTTACTGTAGCAAATTGAATTCCGTAGCTTTTTCTGATGAATTATGTATTTTTTGTTGTTATTTATCCTTATTAGTCTCATGCGTAATTATTAATCGATCCTTCGCTTATTTTGGTATCAGAGCCTTTTATTCAATAAAGTTAACTAATTAGCTCAATTTATCTATTTGTCCCGAGTCGGTGTGTCACCTAGGTCTAAGTTACGCAGTAAGGAGTGTAAGTCGTGCATCCATTAGGTAAGAAAGTGTATCCGTAAAGCAAGACAAATAATAAATAATGAATTGGTTAGGTAATTTTACGAATAGAAGATCTCCTAGAGATTATAATAATCAAATGAATGATTATAATATACAAATTGAGAATAATGACGATAGAAAAAATAAAAATATATTATCTAAAGAAATTTCTTGGGATACTCAATTTTTAACTAATTGGAAGCCTCCCCTAATATCAACTTCTGAAATATACAAAGATAAAGACATATTCGACTTTAAGTCTAGGTTAGCCATTAAAACAAAAGAAACAGTTATTCCTTTATACTCCAACAATCAAACAATGAGTTTATTCTCAATATCTTCGATAAAAAAATATATATCACAAGGATACATATTTCTTCATATAGGATTAGTCCAAGTAGCAATTAAGCCATTAACAATGGAAGTATTAGACTCGAGTATACAAATAGCATTAAGAGATGCAAGACACTTAAATTACATAGACTCTTTAATAGGAGCAATTGAAACAAGTTTAACAAATGGACCAATACATTTCAATACCTATCCCAATTTCACAGTATCTTTAACAGACCCACATATCATGAAAATTCTAACTTTAGATATTTTAACGCATAATTATCATATGCAAATGGGTTCTCATATTTATGAAATATTCTACGGATTACATTTTAAAGTAATGAATACTGGGCTTTTGTCCCCAATCAAAGATTGTCAAGAATTTCAAAATTTTTACTTTGCAATATCTGATTTTGGAAGTATCCAAATGGTCCGCGGAATATATAAAAGTAGCAGATTTTGTTTTGGTCAAAATATTTTCATAATAAAACTGGGATTTGGTAAAATTATCAGGTAGATAATTATGGGAGTTGGGTAGGAGAAATTCGGAAATTTGATAGGGATGCCATTTTGTGTTTATTTCGAAATATTCTGGTTCGACAACGCAAATGAATTCTGAATGATTTTTGTAAAAATAAGAAGTGGGGGTGTGTTTTTTGGATAGGAACCGGGGGTAATTTTTGTTTAAGTGGCTGAACAAGAGGAGTTGAGTGGTGTTCGAGGGTTTGCTTGTATGTAGTCATTTGCTGGTTTGAATTGGATGTAGGTGTAGGTAATTGTGAGGGTGAGGGAGACATTGGTTTTCCATAGGGTGATAGTGTTTCAAATTTGTTTTCGTTTTTAGGGGTTTTGTCAGGAATAAAAATGGGGAGTTTTGTTAACGAAGCTGTGGTGAAAAGGCACTTCTTTTCTTTTTTCTTTGCTGAGGAACCTGAAATCATCCTGCACATGGTTTGAGAAAATTAAGTGAAGGGAAAGGGGGAATGTATCTATCATCCTATGATATTATCAAGTAGCTTCATTCGTAAGACCAATAGGTTTAACTTGTGCCTTTGTCTTTTTGTCCATAGTACATTATTTAATGTCGTTTCTAGATTGGTCCATGCATTTGGATTTCTTCTTCTTTCTTTCTTTAATTCTTGTTCAATGAGTTTAATTTCTTCAATGAGTTTTTTCTCTTTTCTATTGAATTTAGTAAAAAAAATTTTAATTGGAGACATTGCAAGAGAACCTGTAATAATCAGTAAACAAAATATTAGTCTAGTCCGGTAAAAGCATGGGATTTTGTTGAGAACTTCCCGTGTAGTCATTTTCTATGCATTTTATGATTCGTTTTAATGCAACAATATTTGCTTCAATGGAGGGTTTGAATTTATGGGCAAAATTATATTCTAAAAGTACTACTAAATCCAAAATATGCCACCTGAGTTCTGATGTTTTACTAATTGGTACTCGTGCATGAATATTTTTACTTTCTTTTAATAATACTTCTGTTTTTTGGAAACAATAATTTAAATAATTTAAATTATTGAGATATATAAGGTTGTTGTTAATTTTTATAGACCATTTTTGAACACCAAAAAGGGGGTAATTGGGTTTTTGCTATTTTCATGCAATATTAATGGTTTCTTCATAAAGTTTGTCTCTTTCCGTTAGTTCTTGTTTTGGTTGAGATTGTGGCGTAGAACATGTGTTTAATTTTAATTTTTTATTCTCCATTATTCCCTTGCAGGAATTCTCTTGTTAGGAAATCTGGAATAGAATTGTCTTTTCCTGCTAAATGAATTATTTCAAAGTCAAAAATTGATAATAAAGCTTGCCATCTGCAAAGATTTGCTTTGCAGCTAAATTTTTTACAACTTTCTGTAGAACATCTTTTGCAGCTTTGCAATCTACTTTAACTGTAAATTTTTGGTTTAATAAGTCATCTTGAAATTTTGTTATACATAGGACTATTGAAAGAATTTTCTTTTTTATTGTTGAATATTTGGATTGTGTTTCATTCCATATTCCTGAATAGTATCTAATAATATGAGTTTTCCCGTTTATTTGTTGGGTTAATATTCCTCCGTATCCTATTTCTAAGGCATCAGTAGAAACTATTTTTGGGGCTTTTGGGTCACATATAGATTAGCATGGTAATTTTTTCACATGAATTTTAATTTGTTTAACTATGTTAGTATGTTCTTTTGTCCATGGTTTTGGATTCTTTTTTAATCTGTCAAAGAGGGGCTTGCAAATTTGTCTTATTTTTGGAAAAAAGTCTGCTATATAATTTAATGATCCTAAAAATCTTTGTAATTGATTTTTGTTTTTTATTTCAACAGGAAATTTTTCTGCAAAATCTATAGACCTTTGGATTGGTATTATGGTGTTGTTGGTTATTTCATATCCTAAAAATCTTACTTTTATTTGATATAATTTTATTTTAGTTTTTGATAGGGCTAAACCATTTTTAATCATTACGTTGTAAAATATTTTTAAATGTTTTCATGCTGTTCTAAATTTTTACTAAAGATTAAAACATCATCTATGTAAACTATAATAAAAGTGTATGCAGTAAATATTTCATTCATTATTTTTTGGAATTTACTTGGTGCATTTTTTAGTCAAAATGGCATGACATTCCATTTGTACTGTCCAAATGGTACTGTAAAGGCAGTTTTGTATCTATCTTGTTCTGATATTTGTATTTGCCAAAAGCCGAATTTCATATCGAATTTTGAGAAGATTGATGCATTATGATGTCTTTTTAATAAGTCTTGTTTATTAGGGATTTAGATATCTGATCCACTTAAGTGCTGTATTTAAAGGTTTATAATTGATTACTAGTCTTGGTGCTCCTCTTTCTATTTCAGCATTTTTTGAGATGTAATTAATCAGAAAACAAGAAAATCCCGAACTCCAGTTTTTGTATCTTCTACAAACTGAAGTTGGGGATTTTCTTGTTTTCTGATTAATTGGTAAATCTACTTTCAAAATTTCAATCTTTGGGCCTAATGCTTGTGCAAAAAACTTGAGATTTTCCACTCCAGCATAATCCCATGGTAGTGGTTGTACGTGATAGTAGTGGGGTTGGCTTCTATCCCATCCCGAAATACACGTATGAATTGCAAATATCACTTTGTCTACTTGCTTTATAATCGAAAATCAAGAAATTTTGGCAGCATAACCCCATGGTCTCCAAGTGCACGACGTAGACTAGGTCAATCAAACACTATCGATTAGAATCGACAGTGTGTAATCAACCATGTCTAGTATACACTCAGAGAACAATAGGATTAATGCAACCGAAATATTTCAACTATCGACTATTCAAGCAATTTTAATAGACAATAATGATATTTATATATATACATATACATATATGTATATTTTTATTTTATTTTATTTTATTTTTTTTTATTTTTTATTTTATTTTTTATTTTTTATTATTATATTTTTTATTATTATTATTATTATTATTATTATTATTATTATTATTATTATTATTATTATTATTATTATTATTATTATTATTTTTTACTTATTTATTTATTTTTTTCCAACAACCTTTTCACACGATGACATTCAAATTAATGACTACATGTCCAAGTAAATTATGGAGTAAGATGTTTGCAGTTTGCATTTAAATAGTAGGAATCATTTATTGTCCAAATCATGACTTTTCAACCCATATACCGTCCCTTCTTCCACATTCACACAGTTGCCAATATTAGATGCATACCCATCAGAAAGTTTCAAATCTTTCAACCACTGCAAAACACGTTGCTTATCCTCTCTTGACAGAACAAAGGGAGCAGCTGGTTTGAAATCTTTTCCATTAACTTTAGTAATGTTGAGATCTTTACGATTGCAAATCGCTTCAAGGTCTAGCCGACCCTTGTCTGTGTCCTTCGTTGAGGCCTTAAAACCCATAACTGTATTGAAAATATTGTCAAACACATTTTTTTCAATATGCATGACATCAAGGTTATGTCTTATCAAGTTCGTCTTCCAATAAGGTAACTCCCAAAATATACTCTTTTTAAGCCAATTATGGTCTTTACCAAATCCGTCTGGTCTATCCTTTGAAAACATCTTTCCCCACCTGACATCAGACACCTCAGACACCTGCTCAAAAATATCCTCATCACTCAGACGAGGAGGGGGGCCCCGATTCTCAACTCTATTTTTGGTGAAAGCATTCCTCTGTTTACGAAATGGATGGTCACTAGGAAGAAACCGTCTGTGGCAATCAAACCAACACTCGCTTCTTGTAATCTTTGAAGTGTGAATGCATCTGTATTTTCCATACAATACGGACAGGCCAATCTCCCATGTGTGCTCCATCCCGACATCATACCATAAGCAGGAAAGTCATTAATTGTCCACATCACTGTAGCCCTCATGTTAAAATTTTGCAACTTGAAAGCATCCCATGTCTAGACACCATCATTCCATAGCTGTTTGAGTTCATCCATCAGAGGTCGAAGATACACATCAATGTTTTTGCCTGGATTCGAAGGCCCGGGAATGAACAAACTAAAATACATATAAGGATCAGTCATACATAACCACGGGGGAAGATTATACACTGTGACTATAACAGGCCAACATGAATAAGATTTTTCCCCTGGTCCAAATGGAGAAAACCCATCTGTACATATCCCCAGCCTTATGTTTCTAGGATCCGCAGCAAAATCAGGGTAAGTGGCATCAAAATGTTTCCATGCTTCACCGTCAGAAGGATGAGTCATCACACCCTCTTCACGAGGATACTCTTTGTGCCAACGCATGGCTTCTGAGCTTTCTTTCAATGCGTAAATTCGTTGCAACTTGGGAATTAGCGGCATATAACATAACTGCGCCCGAGGCACGTTTTTCTTGTGCTTGGCACTACCACGGAGTTGTGGCTTATACCTACTAAGTCCACATATTGAACATGAATCGAGGCCCTCATTTTCTTTATAAAAAAGCATGCACTGATTCTTGCAAGCATCAATTTTAACATACCCAAGACCGATCTGCCCCACCAACTTTTTCGTCTCATAAAAATTGTGAACCATATTATTTTCTTCGGGTAGCATCTGTTGTCCCCATGACATTATACGATCGTAAGTATGCTGGCTCATATTTGTATCAGCCTTGATAGTTAGAAGCTCAGTCACTTGCTCTAACAACGTAGCCTTTGCACCGGGATGAATTTTCTCATTTGCGAGTCCATTAAATCCATAAACTTCTTTGCAACGGGATTTGGTGCCTCTGTTGGATTAGGGTTCCAATCAAACTACGGGCCGCCCGCATTTCGAACCATATCATCCAAACCGATGCAGACGGCTCCTCTTCATCAATCAAATGTTCGGGTTCCCTTGGCGGACCACTTGATACTGATAGGATGATTGCGAACACTTGTTTCAACCACATAACGCTCCCGTGCGCTACCCATACCTTGTAACCATCAACAAACCCCGCCTCTAAAACATGTTTCTTTACCCATCCAACACTCGGATATTTTCTATTCTTACACTTTTTACAAGGACACCTAATCTTATCACCACGCATGCACTGGTGATGCGCTCTAGCAAACTCCACGAAATGTTCTAAACCTTCTAAGAATTGAGGTCTGACACCCCTTCTACCAGGATTACTACGATTATTCATCCAACTACGATCTTCTCCAGACATAATTAATTAACTCCTGCATTTCATAATGTATTAACAGTTTAGATGTAATTAACGCATTACAATTTCCTAAATTTGGATTACAAACTTAAAAGCAACAAGACATGTTTCTTTAGGTTTAGAATTGGGGTTGGCTTCTATCGCACACATCTATCACATTTTTTTAATTATTAATATTTTGAATAATTTTAAATATTAATATTTAATTCTTTATTGTAAAGTATATCATTCCCTATGATGAAAGGACAATTCATGTCCATTAGGTTTAGAATTGGGTTGGCTTCTATCCCATCCCGAAATACACGTATGAATTGCAAATATCACCTTGTCTACTTGCTTTATAATCGAAAATCAAGAAATTTCGGCAGCATAACCCCATGGTCTCCAAGTGCACGACGTAGACTAGGTCAATCAAACACTATCGATTAGAATCGACAGTGTGTAATCAACCATATATGTCTAGTATACACTCAGAGAACAATAGGATTAATGCAACCGAAATATCTCAACTATCGACTATTCAAGCAATTTTAATAGACAATGATGATATTTACAAATCATATAATCGTGCATTTCAAGACTGTCCACATGGACAATTTAAGAATCGATGACTACATGTTGACCTCAACATGATAAGTTAAAGATTCTTAAACGGGTTTCTAAGCTTTTGTGTTTCAACCGTCACAACGTCACGTCGTAACATTAATTTTTATTCATTACCGTAAAATGCATAATTTTACAATAATGAATTAACACACACATCTATCATATTTTTTAAATTATTAATATTGTGAATAATTTGAAATATTAATTCTTTATTGTAAAATTTGAAATTTTACAATGATGAATTAAATTAACATTTATAAACAAGATAAGAGTCGTTCTCATCCACAACTATCAAAACCCAATCTCATCTTAGACCAAGAAAGACGAGCAAACAAGTTCATTGCCGTTTGAGCAAAGGATTTTACGTTTAATAAGATTTTTTCGTATTCACTTTGTCCTCCTCTCTAAGGATCTCAAGTGATGTTTGAGATCCTTAGAGAGAAAGAAGAACAGTGAAGCTGAAAAACTCTTATTAAACGAGAAAATTCTTTGCTCAGCGGTAATGAACTTGTTTGCTGTCTTCCTTGATCAAAGAAGATGAATTTTGATAGGCGTGGGTGAAAAAGGCTCTCATCTTATTTATATTTTAAATAGAGTTGTACCTCAATCTATTTCAAGCCTAATTAACTACCAATTAGGTATAATGAAGAGCCACTTCCAAAACCCAGCATGATAAACTAGTTAGAAAATGCAAATAACCTAAATCGAAGGACCAATCAAGCATCAAACATTCAAATATTTGAAAATTCACACAAATACCAATCAATAATCAGAGTGATAAGATTAGTTCAAATAAGGGATAACCAAAGCTCCTGAGCCTCTTATTCAAATAATTTCCCATTCCATTATCCCTAATATCTATAAACAAACAGCAAGTTCATATAAAAATCAACTCCTTGTGCAATTTCAACATTTGTTTAATCCGTAGGCCCCTCGCACATAAGACACATTGATAACACAAACATACATTTTTAATACCTCAAACCCTACATTTCTAATTGCACATACACAAACACACAATAAACAATATCGTATTTGTTTTAGGATAATGAATATATTCACTAACTAA
>JAFEMH010007970.1:20000-25000 GCA_022495995.1 Adenophora triphylla var. japonica | reverse complement strand
TCAGATTGACTTCTTCTTAGTAAGAAATACTTGTAGAAAGAGTTATACAGATTGCAAGGTTGTTCCGGGTGAGAGCACAGCAACTCAACATAGGCTCGGTGGAACTTGATTTTCGAAGTAAGAGAATTTCGAGGAAGAGAAAATCACAGGTAGACCCTAGAATCAAGTGGTGGAGACTTCAAGGGGAAAATCAACCGAAATTTGTAGCTAAGATGGTCGATACCGATATTTGGGCGGATAATATGGAGGATATGGATATAGATTCGACTTGAACTAAGATGGTACATACCATAAAGGAGGTGGCGAAAGAAGTCCTTGGAGAATCTAGAGGAAATGGGCCACCAAGTAAGGACACATCATGGTGGAACGAGGAAGTAAAACAAGCAATAAAGGGCAAGCGAGAATGCTACAAATTATTGGGGAAATGTAGGAGCGACGAGAACTATGAGAAGTATAAGGAAGCTAGAAGAGATGCTAAGAAAGCAGTAAGAGACGCAAGAGCAAAGGTGAATCAGAAACTTTATGATAAGTTGGATACAAAAGAAGGGGAAAAGGACATCTAAAGACTCGCTCGTATGAGGGATAAGAGGACACGAGATATTGGGACGGTTAAATGTGTGAAGGATGTAGATCAAAGAGTTTTAGTCGGGGATAAAGAGATAAAAGATAGATGGAGTTCGTACTTTGATAACTTGTTCAATGGCGATCAAGAGCAGGATGTTGGAGATTTAAATATCTCTTCGAGTATGGTTAATCGAGATTTTATGCGGAGAATTCGAAAGAGTGAAGTGGAAATGGCAATGAAAAAGATGAGATTGAAGAAAGCCGTTGGACCGGATGGTATACCAATTGAGGTTTGGAGATGTTTCGGGGAGAGGGGAGTAGATTGGTTAACAACGCTATTTAACAAGATATGGAGAGTTAACACAATGACATTGGAGTGGCGGAAGAGTACTCTGATCCCTTTGTATAAGAATAAAGGTGATGTCCAAGATTGTGCCAACTATCGGGGGATCAAACTAATGAGCCATACTATGAAACTTTGGGAAAGAGTGATTGCACAAAGGCTGAGAAAAATTGTGGATATTTCGGATAACCAATTTGGGTTTATGCCAGGAAGATCGACTATGGAGGCAATATATCTTATAAGACAAACCATGGAGAAATATCGGGATCGAAAGAAAGATTTGCATATGGTTTTCATTGATTTGGAGAAGGCATATGATAAAGTGCCAAGAGAGGTACTTTGGTGGGCATTAGCAAAGAAGGGTGTTTCAAAGAAATATATTGATATTATCAAGGACATGTATAATGGAGTTAGTACTTGTGTACATACTAGTGTTGGGAAGACTGAAGAGTTCCCTATAAAGATTGGAGTGCATCAAGGTTCCGCACTTAGCCCCTTTCTTTTTGCTTTGATAATGGACGAATTGACGAGGTCAGTCCAAGATGATATACCAAAGTGTATCTTTGTTCGCGAGATGATATTGTCTTGATTGATGAGACAAGAGAGGGTGTTGAAAGTAAATTGGAGTTGTGGAGACACACTTTGGAATCTCGAGGTTTTCGATTAGCGAAGCAAGGCGAATATTTGGAGTGTAAGTTTAGCGAGTTGGAAGTAGGGAGGCGGGGCGGTCACATTTGATGGAAATACTATCCAAGCTTACGAGTTTTTCGCTATCTTGGATCCATTATCCAAAAGGATGGAGAATTAGATGGAGATGTGGCTCATAGGATTAAAGCAGGTTGGTTGAAGTGGAAGAGTGCTACAGGGTTTCTATGTGATCGCGGCATGCCCAATAGATTAAAAGGAAAATTCTACCGCACGGCAATTAGGCCGACATTGTTTTACGACACTGAATGTTGGGCCGTGAAACAGTGTCACGTGCATAAGATGAATGTGGCTGAGATGCGTATGCTTCGATGGATGTGCGGTCATACAAGAAAGGATCGGTTGGGGAATGAGGTGATCAGAGGTAAAGTAGGAGTTGCGCCCATTGAGGATAAAATGAGGGAAAATCGTCTACGGTGGTTTGGAGATGTGAGAAGGAGACCGAGTGATGCACCGGTTAGGAGGCCGGAACAGTGGAGAAATGAGAAAATGGCGAGGGGTAGGGGAAGACCCAAACAAACTTGGATTAGAGTAATTGAAAATGATATGAATTTACTTGGAGTGGATGAAAGTATGGTGTTGAAGAGGCCGGAGTGGAGGGCAAAAATCCATGTGGGGGGTTGATTTTTTTATTTTTATTTTTTATTTTTTATTTTTTACTTTTTTACTTTTTTACTTTTTTATTTTTATTTTTTTATTTTTTATTTATTTTTTATTTATTTTTATTTTTTTAATTTAATTTAATTTAATTAATTTATTTATTTATTTTTTTTTTTTCACGATAACATATGAGGATTCATATTAGCCGACCCCAAATTATTTTGGAACTAAGGCTTTGTTGTTGTTGTTGTTGTTGTTACGGTTTGTAGAAATTAAATAATAATGATCACTTTTTTTTTTTTTTAGGAATCAACTTTGACTGCTTAAAAAATATGAAGATTCTTTTTTCCAATATCAATTAACTCGGATACATTATTATTATTTTTGAAGGAAGGAACTCGGATGCATTATATGTTCTTACGGTGAGAGTATTATGGAAACCATGTGTTTTTAGGTTGGAGTGATCTAAACCTAGAAATACTAACGATTTTTTAGAAATTTTTTATTATTTTGAAGAGTATTTTTTAAGGGTAGAAATAGTATTTCGTAACGATTTTCTGGCAATAAATTTTTATTCCATATGGAAAGAATCAAATTTAATTGCGAATAAAACTGTTTAGATACATTAATGATTAAAATAAAAGAAATGTTAAACATTTATTTGGTACATTCTGAATATATTTGTTAAAACTTGTTTAAATTTTGCAACGGATATACACGATCCCTTGGGATGTTTGGTATCACATTCAGGCCATTTTTAGGCTTATGGATGTTATTGAAGTTCGGATATCGCATATTTATAGTGAGGGGAACAAAGTTGCGGATTGTCTTGCGAATTATGCAGCTGATGCTAAAGCCGATTTCGAGTTTGATTCCATTCACGATTGCCCTAGTTTGTGTCAAAGTCTTATCTATTATGATAGAAGCTCATATCCTCATATTCGGGTCTAACTTCGTGCTGATGTTTGATATATTTGCAATGGAGGGGTCTGCTGTGCGGAATTATTGGTGTTTGCTGAAATTTTTTTGCTGCTGCTTCTTGGGCGATCGCTCTATGGTTTGTGCGGTCGCACAAGTGCCTCGGCCTGGCTTGTGCGGCCGCCCTAGATCTTGTGCGGTCGCCCTAGTGGATCGGTTGCTTGTGCGGCCGCTCCTAATGCCTGGAGGGCCAACGTTTTTGGGCTTGGGCTTGGCAATTTGGGCCTATTTTGTAGGAAGTGTTGTTTTCTTATACCTCGGCTTTAAGCCAAATGTAATTTCCTTTGCGGTGGTTGAGGTTGTAATGTCCTCCACCTTCGTTTGTAATTTTTATTTAATAAATAAAATCTAGGGAGTACCGTCTCCTTTCGCCAAAAAAAAAAAAAAAAAAAAAAAGAGATTATACTAAGAGTTTCACATTTAGAAGATTATAAATATATCATTTCGGGTGTTGGGATAAAATGTAGAAAGATTTGGAGGATTGCTCTCTAAACCAGTCAAATGGTGGTGATGGTATACTGTAGGTCTCTAGGTAATGGTATTGCAGTGTATTGGTGACTGGTGGTGTTTTAATGCTAATTGAAGAAATGTAAATTTTGAGCCAAGGAAGAAAGGTGAGAGAAGTCACACACAAATATTGTTTGGTGTTTCTAAAATGAGTTATTTTCGGTAATGAGATGGGGAGTGAGTTGCGAGGGTGGTGAAGTATGTAGGTTTTGTTTTTATTTTCTTTCCTTTTCTTTCATTAATTTCCTTTTCTTTCTTTGGTATAAGTGAAAATATTTTGCATTTTATAACTTTAGTTTTGTTCTCATATGATTTTTTTTTCCCGAGTAAGTTACTTAGTTATTAATTATTTTCATGTAGATTATTTTAAATCTTTAATATAATAATCCATAACTAGTTATACATACCTTTTTTATGCATGTTTTTTATTTCTTTTTTGTTAGTATTATTTTTCAAAATAGTAAAATTTATATTTAAAGATAATTAGCATCATACATTGGATATTATAATTTTGTATTTTTAAAGTTTTAATTATAGGTAAATATAATTTGTTTTCTTGAAAATAGTTAAACTTTTTGTAAACATATTTTAGTTAATTTAATCAAAGTACAAGTATGTGGGAACAATTATTTTTCTTATTTTTATGCTTGAATGGCAAATTTTGAGGCTTGAGAATGGTAAATGATTAAGGAAGGAGAGAGATTGCATATTTTGGAGATGTGGGGCAGATTTTAAAGCCTTTGTCAATGTCGAGTAATTTATTTAGGAAATCAATAAGACTCAAAGAGTTACGTATAGCTTTAAAAACTTTGCTTATCTATTGTAAGGTTCAGGTCCGTCCCAATAAGTTTTGAGGCCCCGTGTTAATATAAATAATGGGCCCTTAATATATATAAAAATACACAACTTAAATATTTTATTTAAAAAAAGACATCCTTCGGGCACTCTTTGAAGCAAAATCATCAATCAATCAATTTTGAATCAAAACTATCCCATGTTCTTGGATCATATATATTAGGAAAATGAAAAGTTTGGGACGGAATTGTTTCTTCCACAATATCATTTTCAACAAATATGTCGTCAATAATTTCAGCATCAAAGTTGTTTTCAATAGGCACATCAACATTAACATTCTCAATAGGCACATCAACATTAACATTCTCAATGGCACATCACCCAAATTATTATTTTCAACCGGTATATCATCAAAATTATCATTATCTATCGGCAAATTATCAATACTATCCTTTTCAATATGCAAACTAGCATCAATAGACAAACTAGCATCAATAGGCACATTATC
>JAFEMH010007970.1:0-15000 GCA_022495995.1 Adenophora triphylla var. japonica | reverse complement strand
ATTTTCTTAACGACATTTAGGTGAGAAATTTTAGGATTAGACTGATATCTAGAACACAGACCTATGCGGTTCATAATTTCAGGATGACTGGCAGTAAGATATAAAAGACTACCTATCATGGATCGATAAAAAGTTGGATCAACATCCTCCACTCCTTTGATTGACTGTGGTTTAAAATGATGAGTTGCCTCTTTGGCCACAAGATGACTCTGTCTGCGATAAAGCTGCATGGAATTTCCTTAAGCTGGGGCTTTGGTCAAGGTATCCCTCAGGCTCTCCTTACCAGATTTCCCTTCAGGTTTGCTTTGCACTGTCAATTGGGGCTTCACCAAGCCGGGTTCATTCTCTGCACATTCTCTGCTGCTTGCTGTCTCAGACGCGCGATACACTTTGTCCTCACCAGCAATGGACCTACTGCAACCAGTACTCCCGGGAGCATCCCCGACTTGCCGAGGCTGCACCATCAATGCACGATCACTCATACATTTTCCCACCTCATGGGAGAGGGTCCACCCCATTATAAACACTTTCGTTCCATACCCAACCTATCATAGCACAGCTGCCACATACACATCTGCTCGCCAAGCCGTGCCAAACCCTCCATTCCCATCCCCAGCTGAGATGGACTTGTGCAACAAAAGATTAATTATGCATAAGCAAAAACTCAATAATTGAATAAAGTGCAAAGTGCCTAGAAGTGTTGTGTTTTCCCCCCGTAGGGTACAATAATCAAGTGATCATAATCTGATCGTGGGGATTGCCCCTCAAATCACAATCTTGGACAAGGATTCCAAATCCTGCAGATGGCAGATCCCGCCTTTATTATCTTCATCAGGCCCGTCACCTTCGAACTCATCAGCACCGTCGAAAAGAGCTCCAGCTGCCCATTCTCCAAGCAATGCTTGTTAAAAAAGAGCTTCAGCTGCCCCAGTATCCAAGCAATAATGCTCACCAGTCTCGGCGACTTCAAAAGCCTATTTTGCAAAGACCGTCCCGTGAATGGCCACCCAGCAAGCGTCGACAAGTGGTATAGGTCCCTCTGGCAGCCACGGTCATCAAGCAGTAGCATGAGATCCTCCGGTAGCTACACCTATCCCCAGCAGAATCAATGGTAGCATGAAACCCTTAACAGCTACCTCCCATCAAGCAGTAGCACGAGACCCTCCGGCAGCTACAACTCTCCATCACTAATAACAACGGTAGTCTAAGACCCTCCGGCAGCTACAGGTGACCACAACACAGGTATGAAAGCATATCTCAGTCAATTACTTTGCTAGAAGCATTAATCTCGTTCCCAGGTCGGAAACCTTCAAATGATCCCTTTTTAGGTCAAGAGACCTTCAAATAACCCCGTTCTAGGTAGTATGCCTTCAAATGATCCTTTTTAGGTCAAAAGACCTTCAAATAATCCCTTCCAGGTTGGATGCCTTCAAATAATCCCCGTCCAGGTTGTGATGCCTTCAAATGATCCCTTTTTAGGTCAAGACCTTCAAATAATCCCGTTCCAGGTTGGATGCCTTCAAATGATCCCCTTTTAGGTCAAGAGACCTTCAAATAATCCCTTCCAGGTTGGATGCCTTCAAATAATCCCCGTCCAGGTTGTGATGCCTTCAAATGATCCCTTTTAGGTCAAGAGACCTTCAAATGATCCCTTTTAGGTCAAGAGACCTTCAAATAGTTTTCCCTATGTTCAGACTCCTTCAATCAGTTTCATCTTCCGAACTATGATTTGGCTTGATTCCCTCCTAGGTATACGTAGGAATCCTTTCTCCAAAGGTCCAGCCATCCGATCTCCCCAGATCACTGTCTAGCCCTCTGCCTTATCCCTTGACCGCTCATTGGGATTGGGTCTTATTTTATCGACAACCTCACTTCTTCCATAAGTGACGTTGCCGAGGGGATCTGTGAGTACGCCAATCCAATTCGCGATCCCTTTTTAGGTGCATTTTAAATGATAAAATTGCACTAGGAACGTTTTGATAAATTCCCAGACCATTCTGAAACTTTCGGGAGCTTTTTATAAGTTTCTTGCTAAGAAAGGACATACATGGAATTAATTGCTTTGGACCTTTAAGGAATTATCTCAGAATGTTCCAGAAGCAGTTTTGGCGCCAGAAACGGTTACGGGCACGTTGTGTAGCGCGACAACATATGTTGTCACGTGACAACTTGTGTCATCACGCGACAACTTGAACCACGAAAATTGGTTACAGGACGTCGTGCGACACAATATTCCCATCATCTGCAGCTATAAATAAAGCCCTTTGCCTCTCATTTTTGGATCCCAATTGAACTCCCTAAGGTCACTCTGCAGAAATTCCACCGAAATGTATCTCTCTCCTCCCGCCACCTAAACCTACACACCAATCTCCTCTCAATTCAACCTCTCTCATACCCATTCACTCATCCCTCTCATACATCCATACACATACCAAACTGAAGATCTAAAGCCTAGCACCCCATCTATGCCTAATTCCACATCCAGAAGCTGAATTGAAGGCCAATACACCTAACTTGGTGTATTGGTGGTGGATCTACAAGGGTAACGATCCCCTCCCTCCCTCTCTCTCTCATTTACTTGCTCCTTGCATAATTCTGTTCCTCCATCTGATAATTGATCTCCATCCGCTTCAATTATCAGGTGGCAACTGCCATCTCTCTGTTTAATTAGCTTGGTTTGGTGTAATTGATATTCATGATGTGATTCAAATTCTATTCATTGCTTGATTGTCAAGGGAGGGTGGATCCTTCCATATCCACACTCCTTTGGTCGATCTGTTATTGATTCGTGTTATTCTGAGTTGGTTGTTATGATAATTTCACCTGGTTTGATATCTGTGGAATCTGTTTCTCAATTTGTAAAGTCTCTGCAGATGGTAAGGTTATGTCACGCGACACTATAGGTTTCATTTATCCTGTGTAGCGCGACATAACGAGCCTTGTGCAGAGATTTCCCTTTCAGTTGTAAGTTGATTATCCAGGTCACTTGTTACTCAGAATAGAATGTGAATCCTCAATGTTCACACTCATTTGATGTGACTGTGTTGATCTCTGTGTTCATGATCATTTGATGTTGTTGTAGTTGAGTTTTGTAAAACCTCTGCAAAGGGCCTTGTTGTGTCACGCGACATAACTGATCCCTCAGGTCCTGTGTCACGTGACACAATGAGCCCTATGCAGCAGGTTCAATTTCAGTTGTATGTTTTGCTCCTCCTCCTTGTAATATGGGATGTGGCCACCCATGGTCAATGGTTCACAATTTGTAATCCCTTTGTCGAGTAATAAAATAAAGCATTAACATGCATTTCATTTACATATTTTGTCACACACAATTACACACACTCTCGAATGGTTTTGAATGTTGAACATAGAAAGACTCGTCTACGGACGAGGCGTGTTGGGTGAACTCTCGGTTCTTCCCAACACGTAACCTGACCCCCGAACCCATTTTCTCATTTCAAAAAGGTTTTCAATGTTTCCTTAAAAACGGCGTGGCGACTCTCTATTTTTTTTCGGTGAGCGTTCATTCACTACCGTGTACCTGGATTGGTACGAGCGGTGTGTTGGGCAGTCCCAAGTGATTTTGGGGAGCAGGTGTGAAGCAATTCTGGGGCCCGATTGCCGTCGCAGCTATTACCTTAGGATTGCCAAAGCCTGGTCTGACCCTTAGGATGTTACGGGACACACTCTGTTTGACTACGAGACCAGAGTTGACCTAGTGACGGAGAGAGGTCCTCTCTTGCAGACTCGCAGGGAGGAGATCCGAGCCAAAGCACGGGGGAATGAAGCTCTACGAGCTACAAGATTGTTTGACTCTACGGGGAGGACCCCTAATCTCGGACTGAGAGATGCAGAGCTGGCTCGCGTGGAGCGAAAGAAGACTCGCCGGGGACGAGGAAAGAAAGGGAAGAATGGCTAGGGGACAAGCACAGATGGCGCGGAATGACCTCCTAGTATCCATTCATTGCATTGCAGACACATTATTTGTTAAATGTATTAAGCTGTCTTTTAGCATATTGTGAACTTGAGAGTAGACCGTGCTTGAACTCATCAAGAAATGTTGTAACCGTTAGTGATTTGTGATTTACTTTTAAAGCTTTGTCGAGATGCAAGATCTCTTGTTTGCCTTTTGTTTCTTTTGTGGGCCTTGATGGCGTCCAACTTTGGACTTTTCTGTTGCATTTGCGGACTGTAGCAGCCTGGGCCTTGATGGTAATCCCTTTTCGCCTAGGTTTTGTATTTGCATGGGAGGTTGAATGATCCCTTGACAAGTCATTTTGACGGTCTTTTCTGTGGCTTCCTTGCCTCTTGTTTGTTGGCGTCGGGCTCTTGACCTCATTTTTGTAGCTTCTGCTTGAGCTTATTATTTTTTTTTTGGAGAGCCCTTGCTCGAGCTCTTTTTTTTTTGAAGCGCGTGAGGGCGAAGACAAGCCCCTGGCTTGGAAGTTGACATGGGTCAGTCGTTTGACGTTGAGTGACCCTCGGATGTCCTTTGATGTTGTCGCCGTCATTTGACTTGGTCAAGGTGATGTTGGGGCATGCTCTTGGAAAGTGTATAGTTTGATGGAGGTCTTGATTGACATTCAAACTTTTGACCTTTTTTTTGTGTTTTTAGACTGGACCAATTAAGGTTGCCTACGTTCCCCCAGACTTGAGGGCTCAGGTCTGCGTAGTTCGACACTACATGGTGTGCCAAGAGATGCACAGCTGTTCTTCTTTAGGTGAAGTATCTACGCAGTTTGCTTCCGTTGACTGGATTCATGAAGGGATTGCCGTCTAGGTGTGTCATCTTCATGGCACCTCTGGAGAAGATCTTTTGAACCACGAAAGGGCCGATCCATGTTGGTTCCCATTTTCTCAGTGGGTTGGTTCGAGTGGGAGGCTTTTCTTTGAGTACCAGATCGCCTTCCCTGATGTCTCGGGACTTGACTTTCTTGTCGAAAGCTCTAGCCATCCTGCTTTGGTAGGCTCAGACGTGTTCCATGGCCTTTAGCGTCGCTCGTCTAGCAGAGCCAGTTCGTCGTGTCGGCTTCGGAGCCATTCAACTTCGTTGATTTTGTTTTCCAGCAACACTTGAAGTGAGGGAATTTCCAGTTCCACGGGTAGTACCGCTTCCATCCCATATGTCAGGGCGAATGGAGTTTCTCCTGTGGCTGTTCTGACTGATGTTCGGTAGCCCCAAAGTGTAACGTGCAGCTTTTCGGGCCAATCGCGTCCTCGGGTGGTCATTTTTTGGATGATCCGTTCGAGGGTCTTGTTTGCTGCTTCTACGGCACCGTTTGTTTGTGGCCGGTAGGGAGAAGACTTGTAGCGTGTGATCTTGAATTCGGCCAGCAGTCTATCGCATTCACCTTCGAAGTGGGAGCCGTTGTCTGATATGACCTCGTTCGGGATGTGTAAGTGCTCCAATTTGAGCTTGTTAGTATTTTCGTTAGAAAATTAACGAAAGTTATAACATTCCTAACAATTACTAACAATTACTAATATTTCCTAACAATCCTAACATTTCTAACAAAGTGAGGGCAAAATGGGCATTGTTATTTAAGGATAAACCAAGGAAAAGAATCAAAAAAGTGAAAGAAATGGTCAAAAACCAAAAATAGAAATGGCTGGAACATAATTCGGTACATTTTAATTTGAATTTTAAAAAATATTATTCCTTGTGTCCAAAGCACAGACGGACATTTAATGAACGGTGCACGCGGCGATCCTATCCGCGCGGATGACTTTGTATTTTTCAGAGGGCTATAAATTGAGCCCTCCAGTCACAAAAATAAAAAGGAACAAGAACACAATTCACAGCATTTGGCGAAAATACTCGAGAAAACAGTGAGAATTCTCTAAGAATTGTCACCTTTTTCTCTTGAATCTTCCCAACTTTCACTCACTCAAATCAAACTCACTCACCATCATATTCAAAGCCTCAAACACTCATACATTCAAGCTAAAGCCCCAAAATACAAAGAAGATAGGTATAACCTCCCTCTTCTTACCCTAAATCTCTCATCCATGCATGCATCTTCAAACTACAAAATGTAGTTTGTTCATTTTTTTACTCTAGATCCAAGAGGACCACCATGGAAGTTCATCTCCATGGATGATCCTCTACAAGGATCAACATTTTCTTCAATGTGTTCTTATTTTCTTGCAAATGCATCTTCAAAACCCTAAAAAACCATTTTCAAGCATCAAATCTCATTTTCAAAGGATAAAATTCCCCTTCCCAAGCAAATGAAGTGCTTAGTCCTAATGTACCCCAAGGATGGTTTGGTATAGTTGATTCACCACTAAAATGTCAAGTGATCACTAACCAAAACCTAGGGAAATGGGGACAAGCATGGATGCAAAACCCCCCTTTAAATCATATTTTCTTTCTTGAGAAGTTGCTGTCCAGTAGCAATTTTCCAGGATCCCAGTCCATTGTCTTAATTTTTGGACACAGATAAACTTGGAATTTGGTGTTGAATACAAAACACTTTTTGTAGCAAACATCCAGAGATTTCCAGACATATTTTTACTTCATTTTTTGGGTGAGTAAAACTCCTCTTATCAAATTTTCTTTTAGAGGCCAGTTCATCAGCTTCTGGAAATCCAGATCTCATATCTGATATTTCCAGAAGGTTTTGACCCCTCAAATCTTCTCCAAAATGGAAAATTCCTTCGCACAAATCTTATTTAAGGTGTCTGGAACAACTTTTATTCTCTAAGTTTATCCAGATTATGAAGTTTTAAGACCCTTGAATCCATTTCAAAATAAAGGGTTCACTGCCTTTTTCATTCTGGCAGAAGTGACTCTCAACTTCAAAAGGTCTTTTGAGTACCAAATCTCAACCCAAAAATCTTCCAAAAAATCATGGGATCAGTTTAAAAGTCTTAAAAAGATATTCCAATTTTTACTTTTCTTAGTTTCAACTTATTTTGGCCAACACACACACACACACACACAAATGATTTTCAGCTTGGAAGACTCATTTTACGAGGCATTCCGGGTGCACACTAACGTCCTTCCCAGCGTGTAACATGACCTCCGAACCCAAATCTCTAATCTCGGGCATTTTTCAAAGTTTTGGCCCTTAAAATAAAAATGGCGTGGCGACTCCGGTCTTTTTTTCGATTGGTTTTCAAAGAAACAAAAATTTCAAAGCAAACCCTTTCGGAAAAATTTTGGTGGCACATCATCACAGTGGCGACTCCGCTGGGGAAATAAGCTTTTTTTTTTCTAAAAAAAAATGATATTTGGTATATTGGTGGAAACCATTAAACTTCCCGTTATCGCCTCCTAACACGAGTCGGGGATAAATTGTGGTTTAACAATCCCACGTACCGGTATCACCGTTTTCAAAAAAAAAAAGAGAAAAAGCTTTTGAGGGTCAAGCTTTCGTCCCGGCTTTGAAAATCATTTGTGTGTGTGTGTTGATTTTTGCACGTTTTCGTGTTGTTTTGGCCGCCTCGGAAAAAGTCAAAATTTTGACTGTCGGAATCATGTCCCTAACTGTCGGAATTTTCGTGCTTACGTGCTTATGTGTTCATTAAATTTCAAAAAAAAATTTCAAAAAAAAAAAGGATTTTCAAAAAAGAAAATTTTCAAAAAAAAAAAATCATGCATCATATTTTTAAGACACATAATTTTTTTTTTCTATTTTACTCAGAAAAAGAAGATAGACTGCTTGCACACTACGCGCACGTGACCGTACACTACACATTACGTCCCTAACCCGGGGAAATCCTTGTCGCGGTCCGTTTGGTCTTATTACGCCTCTCGGACGAGCACAGGACTACCCAAACATCCCATGGAGCCTCGTGTCGACCATGCACTTGTCCGTGACACACTTTGTCCGAGACCCGGTTGGTTTTTAGTAAATTACGTGTCATGCCTGTACGTGTATAGACCTTTCCTTTCAAGCCTTTGTCGGCATACCGACTCAATATCTTTCGGGGACCCTAATCGGTCGATGTTACGCCGGTTTTCCGCCGCGGACTTTGACCAAGATATTGACCGGCGCCTTGACTTCGGCTCGACGGCACAAATTATACACGACTCCCGGCATTGACGAGTCATCAAGGATTAATGATTATTCCATGCCTAATTACGGCTTAGCGACGACAAGTCAAGAACAATTGTGGACGCTTATCAGTCCAAATCATGTCGGCTTTTCGTCGAGCCCTCGGACATGATCTTGACTTTTGACGTCAGCTTTGTCCGTAATTTACATCGAATGCTCGTTAAGACTCGATTACCCGCCAGACTTTAGGATCGTTTTTCTTTTCGGTCGGTGGGACCCGCTTGCCCTATAGGACCCTCGCCGAGAGCACATCTCTACAGGGAGGTCGAAATACGGAGTGGAATACGAGGGGCTTATAGACGTAGTGACGGGGCCCAGCGATCCGGGATCCCGAGTAGTTTGCGAAAAAGAAGAGCAATCTTTTCCAACCGATTAGGTTAATAAAACATGTTTTAAGTAAACGTGAACAAATAAGCGCATGTTGCATGAGCCCAAGCCCGAAACACCTACCCTCTTTCCATTCCCGAGACATCGAACCTTCGTGTCCTTTCCCATGACTCCTCACAAAGGTTGGTTTCGGGCACACTTAGGGTCATCGTTTGATTAGTTGGGAAGAGTCAGCGCGTCATCGGCTACACCGTTTGTTCCGACTACGGGTTTGAGAATGTTTGCATCGGCCGGTAATGATAGGGATAACGTCACTCCGTCCTCCAAAATCCCTCGAACCAGAGACTAGTATTGGATCCGGTTGGTAGAACGAGATGAGACTTCGACATGAGGCTCAAATTAGCGACCTTACGGGGGTTCTTTGCAACTTCATGGTTTTGACCATCGAGTCTCAATTCCGATGGTACTTTTACCGCAAAGAAGGAAGAAAGTCCTCCTCCTCTTCTTAATCGTCCCGGATACATCAAGATGCTACCCCAGATTCCTATGTCTCCACCGCCGGGACTCTGCCGTCGACTTACGGGGCAGCGGCCCCCAAGCGACGATCAAGGATGAAAGGGTTCGGCATACCGTCGGTTATCCCCTCTCAAAGTGATGATCCCGCAAATATCGGCTGGGTGATGAAGATCGGGAAGCTTGAGTTGAAGAAATATGGTCGGCCATCAAAGCCTTGGAAGAACGCCAAAAAGCAGGACGGCAAGCCTGGATTGAAGAGGCCACACGCCACTTCGGGACCTTAACAATCTCCCAGCGGCCAGGGCTACCACGAAGGACAAACATATGCTTGTTCCCAGGGACCTTAATATCTCTCATTATCCGGCGGAGTCCAACCACTCGCTTCCGAGATGAGCCCAGCAGACGGATCTCCCGGACCGGTTCCACTCAAAGTCGTTCCGGCCACCGCTCAAGCGAGGTCCCAAATCCGCCACGGCCAGTAGTAGAACACATTTGGTGGGATATGCATGGGCATCCCGATTGCCTTGAAAGGGACTATCGGGATTTGGATACACGAGGACCGTCCTCTAAGAAGAAGAAAATTTCCTCCCGGCCAAAAATTGAAGGAGAGATTCGAGGCGGTGATACCGGTGTGGGTACGCTCGGGGAGCCATGCAGGGGATTTGATTATTATGTACTCTACTCCGGCCCGGTCTTCCCAAGCAAACGGGGGTAAAAGAAGCGAGAAAAGCCTTGCCAACAACGAAGTTGAGACTTTCGGACGCCGAATCTTGTGGACACAGGGTAACTCTGCCAATCGAAATCTATCCCCGCGGGAACGACCGAGTCGGTTTGACCGGCTCCCGAGTGCACCCGACAAAGAAAGACCAACGCCGGTTTGGCGCTCCCACTCAATCAACATGTTGACCGGAGATGGCAACCGCCACAAAGGCCTCGAGTATAACCCGGGGGCTTCGGAAAAGGCTCTACCTCGCAAGAAAAAGCACGAAGTGGCGGTTTAATGACTCTCTATCCCGAGACAAGGACCAAATCTATGATCCTCACCTATATGGCGGCATGGTCACCTTACTGCGACGAAGATTTACCAAGAGATGTCTCCCAACACAATGAAGCTTTGTACATCACCATTAAGCTCAACACCGTATCGCTCCACAGAGAGTATTGGTGGACAACGGATCAGCCGTTAATGTCACGCCCCTCGGCATGATGCGGGCCTGCGCATCAATGAAAGGCACATGGTCCCATCTACCCGGTCGGTCAAGGCATATGATGGCACGTCCCGTCCCATCACAGGGACGGTGACTCTGGAACTGCAGTACGAAACCCAAATGGTGCCCATGAAAGTTCCATGTAATGGATATCCCCTCAGAGTTCACGGCCCTACTAGGGCGCCCTTGGTTGCATCACATGAAAGCCATAGCCTCCACTCTCCACCAATGTGTCAAATTCATTAACCGACAAGGGGACCTTGAAGTCATAAGGGCGACGGCTTCCTCATAGGGAACGAAGCCGAGACCGTTACCAAGCATGCTCTTAGCAAGACAGGGCTACCTCCTCAGAGTCGACCAAGTGACTATCGGGGCAAGTCTCGCGAGAATCCCAGGAATCCGGTGATGCCAACTATGTCCAACGCACTCAGCGAGCGAGACTCAGAAGAAGTCCGATTCATCAAATCCAATTGTCATTTCCAACATTTGGAGGCATGTTTTGGAAGGAAACATTGAACACACCGCCATGATACAGCACCTGAGCCAGGTTCCTAATTGCGGCTTTGTCACCATTCTTCAAACCCACTCTCGACCACCGCCAAGCCAGGAAATTTTCATGATAAAGATCGACAAGCATCGTCATACTCAACTCGAATCTATGAACGTCGTGTGGGACGTCCTCCTTCTTTGAAGCTGCACTGCCAAGCCTTTCCGCTCGAGTATGGGACATGAGATTTTTCAGCGGCACATCGAGGCCTTAATACGTCCTTACATCTGGATTGAGCGGTCGAGATTGTGACGAAATGGAAATCCCGAGGATTGAGGAAGATCCCTACATCCACATGCTCGGCTTTCGAGACGCCAAACACAATTGATTACGGTTCGAGACAAAGAGATGATAGCAATGGCGAGGAAGGAGAACGAACGAGACGGACCCCAGAGTCATGAGGCCCACGACGGCAATGCCGCTAAAGAATTGGGAAACTCTCTCGAGGCCCGTCCGCGACCAAAGAAGAAATGATCACCAAACTTGGATTGGTCCCAGTCCCTTTGTGTCAACCTTTGTAAAGTCCTGCGAGTCTCTCATTGTTGAGTTTGAGTCTTAGAGTCGTCAGATGGCCTCACGCACGAAGACCACGAAATTGTGGCCAATCTTGTATTCCCTTTTATTCTCAATGAAATGACAAACCTTTACGAGTATCCCTTAATTACCACTTTAACTAATGATGAATTAACTAATAATCTAAAAGCTTGAGTTAATAACGATTCACTAGATGAAGAAGCGGACACATTAAATGAACAATATATCAAAGAAATCTTTAAGCGGGTTGTCAGGAAGAGGAAAATCGAGCCCAAGCTGCCGAAGAGATTTTGACGAGTGTGAATTTGGGAGCTGCGGAAGAGCCTAAAGAGACGCGGATTGGTAGTTTCTTCGAAGGGGTAGAAAGGGATGCCACTAATTGCTACTAAAAGGAATTTGTGGATGTGTTCGCATGGTCCTATAAAGATATGCCGGGCCTCGATCCTTCCATAGTTGAGCACCGAATACCGCTCGACCCGAAGTCGAAGCCGATAAAGCGAAGCTAAGAAGAATTAAGCCCGAATGGTCCCTACAAGTGAAAGAGGAGATAGAAAAGATGCTCGGGGCGGGGTTCATCGGGGTCATTGAATACCCTACATGGCTTTCCAACATAGTAACGGTGACCAAGGCCAACGGAAAGATCCGGTGCTTTGCGTAGACTTGGAGACTTGAACAAAGCCGGTCAAAGACGATTTCCCCACGCCAAACATCGACATTTTGGTAGATTCCACGACCAACCATGAAGTCAAATCCTTCGTCGACGGTTTTGCCGGCTACAACCAAATCAAAATGGCGAGAAGAAGATCAACCCAAAACGGCCTTCCACGACCCCTTGGGGCACATCTTGCTACACGGTCATGCCATTCGGACTAAAGAATGTTGGGGCTACGTACGAAGGGCAGCTACGGCTACTGTTCCATGACATGATCCACAAAGAAATTGAGGTCTATGTGGACGACATGATAATACATTCGAGAGGATCGAGATGGCCGACACTTTGTTGATTTGAGAAAAATTCTTCGGCCGCCTCAGAGACCACGGCATGAGGTGAATCCGGCCAAGTGCACCTTCGGTGTAAGACGAGGTAAGGTGCTAGGATATATGGTGACGAACGGGGAATCGAAGTAGATCCCCGGAAAATCAAGGCGATAGTTGAAATGAAGCCACCAGGACAACGACAGAAGTGAAATCCTTCATGGGAAGGCGCAATACATAAGCCGCTTTGTAAATCGGTGACCTCGATCTGCGAGCCGATCTTCAAGTTGATGAAGAAAAATGCCTACACAGAATGGACTCCCGGAATGTCGGCTTGCCTTTGAACGAGATCAAGGCATACCTTGTGAATCCCAGATTCTCTGCCCACCACATCGGCAAAAGCCACTCTTGCTATATCTAAGCATCACGGATACGGCAATTGGGGCTATGCTAGCTCAAGAGAAGAAAGATTCCAAGGTCGAAAACGCCATCTATTTCGTAGCGAGAAAGCTCCAAGGAAGCGAACTCAATTACTGCTTGCGAGAAGACTTGCGCGAGGTTTGGTGCAGGTAGTGGGAAAGTTGAAACACTACATGCGGTCTCACCCGATACATCTTGTCTCAAGGATAGACCCCATCAAATATACATTCGACAAGCCTTCCATCTCCATGAGGTTGGCAAAATGGTCGTTCTTTTTGGCCGAATATGACATCACTTATGTTTCAAGGAAATCCGTAAAAGGAAGCATAATGGCGAGAACATTTGGCCGATTTCCCAAGTGATGAGTCAGAGGACTGAACCTCAATTTCCCGATGATGGAATCTTTGCTCTAGAAGGAAAATCGGCGGCAACTCTTCTTCGACGGGCGTCAAACAAAAGGGGAATGGAATAGGAATGCTTACAGTCGATCCTGCGACGAACACACCCCCATAGCTTGATGGGGTTGAACTTGAAGTCACCAACAACGCTGTGAATATGAAGCTTGCATAGCGGGTTGGAAGTCACCCTTGAAAGAAATATCAAGGAATTGGAGGTGTATGGTGACTCTGCCCTCATCATCAATCAGGTCTCTAACAAATGGAAGACCGTGGACCCGGGTCTACGAAATATCACACTTACATGGAAGAGCTAGTAACTCAATTCAAGGAGATCGGCTTTCATTACTTGCCCGAGAGATCGCAACGAGTTTGCGGATGCTCTAGCAACGCTAGCCTCCCTCGTTGAAATACCCGAAGGAAAGTCCGTCAAACCATTCGAGTCGGGAGAAGAAAATCCCGCTTATTGCTTTGAAATCGAAGCGAAGCCGGGCGGCCGGTGATCCACAGTACACTCGAGATCTATCGGTACCTTAAGAACGGAGAAGCCTCCTTCAAAAATGAAGATGGGGAATATAAAGAAGGAATTAAAGCGAAAAGTCTCTCGGCCACAGGCGGCTCGCCTCCCATTATGTTCTTTTGGGAAATATGCTATACAAGAAGCGTTATCAAGGCCCCCTCTGCGATGCATCGGCAAACAAGAGGCTACGGAACTCATGAGAGAAATACATGGTGGTACTGCGGCCCCACATGAATGCTCGAGCCACGATGCAAATTATGCGAGAATGGGATACTTTTGGATCTCCATGGAAGCCGGCTGCATCCGGTTCGTCAAAACTGCGACAAATCTCGGCGATACTCAAACCTTAATCATTTGCCTCCTCACGAGTTATGCTTTGCATGACAACCCCTTGGCCTTTCGTCACTTGGGGAATTGATGTCATAGGCAAAATCACGCCATCGGCGATATGACGGCCACGAAGTCGATCACGGTAGGCTGTGGATTATTTCACCCAGTGGGTTGAAGCCAAGTCCTACAAAATCCTCAACTCAAGGAAAGTAGCCCTCTTCATCAAAGAGAACATCATTATGCGGATACGGGTTGCCGGCCGAAATCATCTCGAGATAATGGATCCCACTTCGAAGGGAATGTGACGGAGTTCTTTGGCGAAATTCCGAATAACCGTCACAATGTCATCTCCTTACGGACCCCAAACCAACGGAGCCGTCGAGAAGGCGGACAAACAAGACTTTGGAAAACATTATCAGGAAAATGGTGTCAGAGGCAAAGATTAGCCCGAAAAGTTGCACACGGCACTCTGGGGCTACGGGAACATCCGTCGAGAACGGCGGGGAAACACCGTTTGCCCTCACATACGGAATGGATAGCCGTGCTCCCAATCGGGTGGAAATCCCCTCGCTCAGCGTCTTCTTTGGAAAGCCGGATCAACGAGGTCGAATGGCTCCAGTCGCCATGACGAATTGGCCTGCATTTAGATGAACTCCGATTGAAAGCAATGGAACACATCCGAGCCTACCAAGGAAGAATGGCGAGCCTTTGACAAGAAAGTAAAGCATCGGGAGATCAGAAGGGGATCTCGTTTTGAAAGAAAAGCCCCGGTCAGTATCAACCCGCTTGGCAAATGGGAGCTGTTTGGGTCGGGCCATATGTCGTCCGAAAAGATCTTCTCCGGAGGAGCATCATGCAACTTGCGGACCTCGCGGAAATCCCTTTGTACACCCAGTGAATGGTGACAAGGCTGCGCGAGATACTACGCGTAAAAAAAAGAAAAAGAAGGAGTGCTAAAGAGTAATACCCAACTAGGTTGAAAACCCGAAAAGGGCGGCCTAGGTAAAAAACGGGGTTGCACCAAAAAAAAAACAAAACAAAAAACAAACAAAAACAAACAAACAAAAAAAAAAAAACAAAAAAATCGGGTTGAACTACGAAGACACAGGCTCCTCAAAATGAGGGGAACGTAGGCGGCGGAAACGGTTCGGTCTAAAACACAAAT